>JAUMHH010040179.1:0-10028 GCA_032359455.1 Chlamys rubida
TGTGACCTGAATGATGTCGAGGATGAGTTCCATTTCATTTTAAAATGTCCTTGCTATATTGATATAAGGTTGAAACTTATTAAGAAATATTATGTAAGACATACAAACATGTATAAATTAATTCAACTACTTACTTGTGAGAATGTATCCGACATTCGAAATCTTGGCAAATTTTTAATACAATCAAACAAAAGGAGATCTGAGCTGATTGCTGGTTAGTGTTCACTCTCCATGGTGTGTGTGTGTGTGTGTGTATTATATTGTATGTTGTCTTTGTATTGTTTGTATATATGTTATAACTGATAAGTCAACCGACTTAAAGTAATAAAGAACTTGTTATGTAATCATAATTATTAATCACACATATTTGTAAACACACTGCTGATAGTTGACGATTTCCTAAATTAATATGTTTCATGACAGGATGTCTTCATGGTTATTTAATTTATCTTGCACAGGTCAGTTATAAGTCTTTATCATTGATGCATCAAATAATGTCCAAGGCCCCTTTCGCGTATTCGGTTCTAACAGTTCGTCTGTTTTAAAATGTAACATTTTCGGGTATAATCATGTTTTTTCATGCACACTTATGATGCACATCCACGCGTATACTAGTATATACAACTGTGTTTGAACTACCTATTTACAGCTTCTGAGACTGGAAATATTTACTTCATAGTCACATCCGCCTGTTTCATCGTGTGTATTTCGCCATCAATGTTGATGAGGTAATTGAGGAAGTTCTTGTCACCCAAATCCTTTGGATTGACCTTTATCCTGATCCTGGAAGGCTGCCGTATTGTAATTGTAGGGATTTCCCCTTCCTTAAAAGTGAACAAGTTCAATTAATCATATTACAATTAAATTTCAACATATTGCATTCGACCTACATTTGTAATACATGGACTGCACCTATCCCTATCATTCGTTTTGGTCTGAGCATTTAATCCCAGACTTAATTGAAAACATGTGTCTATTGATTATGGCTACTTTTAAAAAAAGAATTTTAGACTTGTGCAATTTTCTATTTCTATCCCCAAATTGCTAAGTGCCCTGGGCATTTGCTGGTCAAACAAAGTCCTGGCACACTGGTAGGTCAGTTAAAAAGTAATGTTTGATTATAATTTGTATACTAAAGATCTAGCTTTCAATATCTTTAGTTGTATGTGATTAATGGCTGATGTCAGAAGCAATCTTACAGAACAAACATAATACAAAACAATTAAACCTGATGAATATCAATATTCCCCAACAGGAAAATGAAGAAATATAGTCAAACCTGTATTAATAGATGCCCTTGGGAGGTCTAAACGTTATCTCTAAATATATAATGCAGATGGGCTCTTATATAATAGTGTTTTTTGTTTCTGTTTTTGTCTGAATAACATATACACATATATGTATTCTTATTTAACATACCTGTAACATCTCTCTGTTAACCATTTTGCCCATCAAACGAATAAAATCTAATCTGGAAAATCGACGAAATACAATCACAGCCCATGTTCCTTTTGTTTGTCCAAAAACTTCCGCGGGGAAGAATGACACGTTAGTGAATTCCCCATCCATTTTTTCTGCAAAATATCAAACAAATGATGCAATAAGTTGCAAGTAGTTAACATTAACATGAATTTAATTCAGCCAGACCGACAACATAGTAGAAAAACAATTACTGTTATGATGACCAGTCAATAAAGCTATGGCCATTTTATTTATGATATTGTGGCTAGTCTGTTATGAAAATTACTCATCAGCTTTATTCACGTCATGGTTGGTTACCAATAAGCCTGGACAGAAAATAGAAAGAATGTATAAAAAAGATGTTCAAAAGAAGCTGGGTTGAAATGTCTTCACCAAAGATAGGCTTTCAACATCCATTTATTTTTGTAACTGGAGTAGTCGAACCTTTTGTTTTCGCATTTTCCTGATTCGCCTACTGTAATGACCTCTGTTCCTAATAAAGCAGAGCCATACCCTTCATTTGCACAATACTGAACCTCCATAATCATCTGATGGTCCATGAAATATTTATGGTTCATTGTCATTCTCCTTAAATTAAGCATAGCCTTCAAAACACACTTGTAACAATTTCTCTTATTTGACCCCCGCCCCCAAAAGGCACATCTTAGTAGTCTTCTGATGACTTACCCTTGTTTTCCTTTTCTGAGCTCTGCCTATCCAATCACAGATGGCATAACCTACATTTATACCACACACAATTAACTTGTCCCGGTGATGCTTCATGTCAAACAGTCGAAATTCCCTTCAAATGCTCTGGTGTTTTGAATGAGGAGGAAGAAGGGCAAGGGCAAATAGAAAATAATAGGTGTATGTAACAGTGCTTCTTTTAATCGATCCTGATCCCCAAACCCACTATATAACCATATTTAACAAATACTTTTGCTGGACATAAGGATCTGAATATATCCATGATGCATTGGAGACTGGACCCAGCTGACAAAACCCTTTGTAGTAATAGCCCCATTTTATAACCATGGTTGATCATGAGATTCCCACCCTAAAAACAATTACATTTTATATACAAAAGAGATGTATACAAGTGATTCATGCTACTAGAATTGGCCAAAATGTCTCTTCTTGCCCCAGGGGACTTAGTGCCTGAGTCATGGCATGGAAACCGTCAAGACTTCATCCTTTAACCATAGATACAATTGCTAGTCATTAAGACACAAATACAACCATGCTGCCAGAATAGGCTTGTTTTTAAAAGGATTGCTTTTCCAGAGGGAAATTTACTTAAAAATCTCTGGTCATTATTATTAAAGAAATTAGTGGAGATTTTCACTCAGCCTAAATGAACAACTCAGTTCCTTTACATGTAGAGTCAAATATATTGAACATGGTGTTGCTCCACAGGTCATGCCAGGCCCTGGAGATAAAGCCTAGGACTATGCCTTAGAAATAGATCAGTATAATGAGACAAATACACTTTTGCTATCATGATCGTTCCTGGGTCCTGCAGGTCAAGACTGGTCCTTAGGTAATACCTAGGAAACTGTTGGAATTCCTACCCTACAACAATATAATTGATTGTTTGACATGATAAGATGAATTCATTGTGCTACCAGGACTGACTCTTGAGCCTGCCTAGCCCCTCCTGCTTGGGACTTAGCACCTCTATACATATTACCTGGTATACATATCTCAACCAAGTTTGCATGCTTGGGACCTTGGCATCAACAGTTGAAAGGGTGCAGATTGCCTATTGGCTAACTGAGGTTAAGATAACAAAAGAAACACACAATCAGTATCAGCTCAATAGGCCTCTTGTTTCATGTGATAACACACAACAAAAATAACCTGTAGGCCATTATCTCGCCCACATATTTCCTAAGCTAATCAAACATGCAACACTCGCTCAAGGTCCATGTATATTTCCTGTTCTTTTTCATGCAGATTTAGTTACCTTCTTTTTCACTGTCCTCTTGATTGAGTTGGCTGCAAATATCAAACAAAATGATAATGTGCTTGCTTATTTATACTACACAATAATTTTGATTCTACAACAAAAACTCAAATTACATAGCCATCCCCTGTGCTACTAATTCTAAACGGAGAAGTCTTTTTATCAACTACAGCGTTCATTCAAACCTGCCAGTTGTTTACACAGCTATACATAGAACAAAATTACCCTTATTAAATTCATGTTAATTACACAGCTATACATGTACCGAGTTGTATATATAATACCGTTATATACCTGTTATTCAGTGAAAATTATAGTTAAAGATATACAGAGGTTTATATATAATACTTTTATAAACCTCTCAGTCAGTATTAAGTATACAGCTACAGATACACGTGTCTATAATCCTTCTACAAACCTTCCAGTCAGGGTTATCTCAGCATTGAAGAGTCTGTGAGTTTTCAACCAGATTAAGTATAATGCCACGGCTGCAATAACAATTTTACAGCCATTTATATATTTGAAACAGTAAAGAAAAAACTGGTCAGATCATAACTTAAACTTACAACCTCCAAAATTTTCATGGGGGAATGTAGCTAAAGTTTCACCACGTTAAAACAACTTAAAGTGAGATGAGCAAATCACAACCATATCGATAACATTCTTTTTCAAATCATGAAAAACCTCACTTTTTGACAGTATAACTATCTTACCTAGTAAGTTGAAATTTGCCAATGACATGCATCTTGTATACCCCCAAAAGGAATAAAATGTTTCTAATTTTGCATAAATTGCTTTTTTAAAATTAAAATGTTAGATTTGTGAGTAAAATGTATCCTATTAAAAGAGTACTAATTGTTCTCAACTAAGAAATACTACATAGTAGCATACTTACCTGCATACCGACCTCTCCTCATCCAGCGTTTCTGATCAGTGTAATACATCATGTCTCCAAACAGGCCGTAGGCAGTTACCACAGAGCCGTATCCTATCAACTCATCTGCACTGTAATCAGCCACTAAGGGAATCTTGCAGGTGTTTCCTGTGTGTTATAACAATCATATTTTGATAAAATAGTAACCAAGTTATAAAAGACAAAATAATCATGCAAGATAAAAATATTTATGTGGAAGAATTTAATATGTTCATGTGAAACAAACCACACCTAGACAAATGAATTGCACTCACTGATGCAGTTAGACAAATCATACACGATACAAATCATATGTGAGTCAAATTATATCAAGCCAGATAAATGGTACAGACAAACGACCATATAGTTCCTATGTTATATTTTGCTGTTAATGTGAAGCGCATATATATAAAAAAAACTACTAGAAAAACATAAAGATGCCCATTTGAAACATGATTACATTGAAAGTTTAGTAATTTAAAAGTATCATCACCATTCAATTATAGGATACAACCCATGTGGGAGCGACCGTAGTAGCTCTGTATACTTTGTTTGGTACAAGATTCAAAATCACTGATAACACTTAACAATGAGTGTAAGATTGTTTTGTCTTCCAGAAATACATCTGGTATAATGTGCTAAACACTTTTGCTAAACTTATTTCCTAACTTTTTAATTAAATATTTACAGAGCATCCCTCCTCCTCCATCTAGATTACTCCATACTCTATTACAAAATAAGACTAGACCTTATTTACTTCATTCGAGTTACCCCCTGTCCAAATATAATGACTCTGGGCCTTTTAGTTTTCAACTAGAAATCATTAGCTGGCGACAGATCCTGCGATGATAAGTGCACATGGCCAAGTGGACCAAGTAGAATAAATGTAATTATCATTTTATATGATGGGCAAGCCTTCTTTCATGTATGATGTAACTTTGTACCTTTGATGATGTGGAGGGCGGCAGTGACAACGTCGTAATTTCCATATTCAGCTGCTGATATACCATTTCCTGTTCCTGCAACAAAACAAAGTCAAAAGCCCAAACTTTAATATGATTGTATGGATATATCAAGGTGTTTATGTGATAGTATCTTTTCTCTGTTTACAAGATCACTCAGGATCTGCAAACTTTCAAGTTATGGGTTCATTACTCAATTTTCACATGAGTGTATCATGCCTTCTAGACAACTGGTACTCACCTGAGGGTATCACACCTACATGACAACAGGTACTCACCTGATTGTATCACATCTACATGACAACAGGTACTCACCTGAGGGTATCACACCTACTAGACAACAGGTACTCACCTGAAGGTATCACACCTACATGACAACTAGTACTCAACTGAGGGTTTCACACCTACTAGACAACAGGTACTCACCTGAGGGTATCACACCTACTAGACAACTGTTACTTACCTGATGGTAGCACACCTACATGACAACTGGTACTCAACTTAGGGTATCCCACCTACTAGACAACAGGTACTCACCTGAAGGTATCACACCTACTAGACAACAGGTACTTACCTGATGGTAGCACACCTACATGACAACTAGTACTCAACTGAGGGTATCACACCTACTAGACAACAGGTACTCACCTGAGGGTATTACACCTACTTGACAACTGTTACTTACCTGATGGTAGCACACCTACATGACAACTGGTACTCAACTTAGGGTATCCCACCTACTAGCCAACATGTACTCACCTGTGGGTTCACTTGAGGGTATCACACCTACATGACAACAGGTACTCACCTGAGAGTATCACACCTACATGACAACAGGTACTTACCTGAGAGTATCACACCTACATGACAACAGGTACTCACCTGTGGGTTCATTTGAGGTTATCACACATACATGACAACAGATATTCACCTGAGGGTATCACACCTACATGACAACAGGTACTCACCTGAGATTATCACACCAACATGACAACAGGTACTCACCTGAGAGTATCACACCTACATGACAACAGGTACTCACCTGAGAGTATCACACCTACATGACACCAGTTACTCACCTGAGGTTATCACACCTACTTGACAACAGGTACTTACCTGAGGGTATCACACCTACTAGACAACAGGTATTCACCTGAGGGTATCACACCTACTTGACAACAGGTACTCACCTGAGGTTATCACACCTACTTGACAACAGGTACTCACCTGAGAGTATCACACCTACTTGACAACAGGTACTCACCTGAGGGTATCACACCTACTTGACAACAGGTACTCACCTGAGAATATTACATCGACTTGACAACTGGTACTCACCTTAGGGTATCACACCTACTAGACAACTGTAAATCATCTGATGGTGTCACACTTACTTGACAACATATTCTCACCTTAGGGTATCACACCTACTAGACAACAGGTACTCACCTGAGGGTATTATGCCCATTGGTATGGTACTAGGAATAAAAGGTCCATTTATATCATTGAAGTTGGCTCCTGCCTTGTCATGGGAAATCCTAAGTAGTCTGTTAAGCACCTCAGAAAATGAGCCATCTCCTCCAAAAATTACTATACTGGAATAAAAAAAAATACTAGACATACTTGATTATATATATTTTGTGAGACATATATTTTCACCTTATTCACAAAAAGAGGCGAACGCAAATTTTAAGGATATTCCAAAAATTCATTTTGAAACATTAAAACAACAAAAACATAAAATTAAATTATTAAACATTATATATATATAAAAACAACTTTAATCTAGCCGAACAAAATATGCTAACAATTTAGACACATTCAAAATTTATTGAACTAAAGCTAAACAAAACAAAACATTGCATGCCTCAATTTTTAATTTTCATGATCAAGCCAATGTTGTCTGTTTCTTATTAATGTTCTAAGATGAAGCTTGCCTGAGATTTTGTAAATCACTCCGACCATAAGTGTGGGGGATCCTTGGCTTTTAAGGGCATTCAGCAAAGTTTATCTGTTAACTAGGAGCTCACAGATCAAAGTAATGTAAGAAAGTAATTACTAATGTAGTATTTAGATACAATACAGGAGCATAGGAAACATACCCGTCCACAGTTGAAAAATCGTACTCTGTTACCATCTCCTCAAAGTGTTTCGCTCTTTCTGATACTAGAATAAAGAATTATATTATTTCAAATATCTTAGTAACTTAATATTTCAACAACTGATATCATCATTTTAACTACATTGCACACTGATTGTTTTTCTCTTATAATGTTGTCTACCTTTAAGATTTTGATCTATCGCTTTGGGAAAGTTTTGTGTGAACATTTTTCTCGGTGTTTACAGGACAAAATTTAAACATATAGTTGTCAAATTATTAAGGTGCAACATATTTAGGTAAAAGGTACAAGTTAGAATAGATTATCACCATTAACACTATTATGAAATAGTTAAACCTTTTTATACCAAAAAAATCATCAGTTGCAATGCATTTTGCAGAATTATATATTTTGTTCATAATTTGAAAATAGAAATAAGAAGAAAAATAATATAGAGGTCAAACTCATACAGGGCCTAATTACACTGCAAATCATACAGTTCATCAAACGTGCTAATCAGGAATTACAAATGCACAGCATCAAAATGAGAGCCTGACTAATGGGCTGCAAGGTCTACAGGAAAAATTAAGTACCTAACTCTGAGTCAGAAAAAACCCTACTTGTGGTTGATTTATCTTTTTTATATAAAGGAGATTAATCAAAGTGAAACTTTTCTTCATAACTATAATGTTAATATGGAGTTTGACCACCCAAGGTCAAACATGTCGTCAGTGTACATCTGACCGCCTAAGGTCAGGAGTGCTTCCCAAAACACGGCACCCCACATCAGTCATATTGAGTTGCGGCAGTGTCCGGATGTGGCTGAAGCAATAACAGTATTTTATTACTGCTGATCATTCCCTGGGCTGTCTTTAATGTTTATATCCGTGTGAACTGGCCATATATAATCTGTTCTGGTGTTGCCTTGGAAGGAGTAGGAGCTCAGATACTCAGGCCAGTTGTTTCGTTGGTTATTCATTGATAGAGAAATATTGAGGATAACATATTACTAATAACTGAATAGCTAATTATAAACAATTATAACAATGATACCCTATTTCTTAGCTATAGCTTTATTGGACAACTAGTTTTCTACCTTTGACATCACAGGTGATCCCAGCGCGTTCAAACATTGGCAATATCCGTTTAGAGTTGCTTTTTCCATATCTGCCGCCACTGATTGGGTTCACTAACACCAGAAAACGCTTGGGGCGCTGGTCATACACTGTCAGATATAAAATAAACAAGGCAAACTACTTTTAGATACATGATATTGCCATCCCAGGATATTATCCAGCATACATAATCTCCCTCAAAACTCCCTCCATCAAATCAAAACTCACACAAACTCATAATCTACATCATTACATGTGGTCAAATGATCTACCTACTTCAGGTAGTGTGTAATGATCATACACTGTAATAAGTTTTTCGTAATCAAATGAATGCTTTTGGAGTTATTTTGAAAAATAAAAAAGGGAAAAATAAATTGAGCAAAGCAGTGTCAGTCACGTTTTATGCACTTTCTGCCTTTTTTGAAATGTGGAATAAGGGAGATCTCCCTCATTGGAGATTTCAGAGGTTGACACCTATGCAGAGGTATAAATATAGATCACAGTGACCTACTGTTGATACACAACACTCTACCATCCCAAGTAAAGATGTTCTTTGTACCTGTGTAACTAATTCAGTAACTCTAGGTAATTTGTGACCATAACACCGTATTGAAGATATGCTCAAGACAAAAAAAAATGTACTTGTTAATTATATCCAGAAAATAATAGAGTAGATATAACCATACATTTAATTTTTGTTTTTCAAAAAGTTTTAACATATTATTTTTAAATGTTGGATAAAACTAGTTGCTAGTCATAATTGCAGATAATCTAGATTCTGCATCTGTGGGAGTAATAAGGGGTCTATATGTAATGGGAAGAAATAGTAAATAGAATATGTGCGTTTGTTTGGACTCGAACCCGGATCACAGACTTTTTATCTGATTCTCTACTGCTGAGCTGAAGGGAAATTCCCTGTAGCTGAGGCTGAGGTGACTATGACACTATGTACAATGCACATCCTTACACTACCTCCTTCTTATTACAAACTTCTAACGTGACTAGAATGATTGATGAGGGTTTTAGCAGTAGTATATTGATTTTTTCTTCATTATAACTGAAATTACTGCAACCCTTCAGGATTTAGCATCTGTAAACAGGAATTTGAGGCCTGTGTGGTTGGAGGGAGGATGGTTTGCCCGATGCCTGCCTGTGGGGCAAAGATTATCAAAACATATTATGAAATGCTCAGGGATTGGACTGAGTAATTACAGAACCAAGTAATCTACCATGTCATACGTCTCCATGGGCCGGCAGAAGCCGGAAGCGGGTGGGGGCTTTAGACTGTACTTTAAGGACCCGCTCCTTAGCTACATATATATATACAACTCCGACCTACTGTACTTACCTTTCTGGAAGTGTAACTGTAGATCTGAGATGAATTGCTGACACTCCAACACCTGTCCATTTATACACAATGTGGCCTGTTTCCATATCAACTTCTTCCGTGTGATGTAGTGTACCTTACACAGCCATTTTGGTTTGGTAGATTTTGATTGGTCAGTGGAGGCA
>JAUMHH010040190.1:0-10028 GCA_032359455.1 Chlamys rubida
ACATCCCAGGTACCTACTGGCCAAATATCATGACCCTGGGCCTTATGGAACTTGAGAAGAAGATTGTTAAAGCTTTTGATCCATGTTGACATTTGACCCCTGACTAGCACTTAAAGTTGACCTTTGACCTCATAACTGTAATCAAGAAAAAGATTTGCACTGCTGGTCTACATTACATACCGTAGTATCATGACTCTAGTCCAAATGGTTCTTAGGATATTGTTGTTTGAAGTTTTTAACATATTTGAGCCCTGTGATCTTGAAAGTAGGTTAAGGTCTTTTCAATGAAAAAGTTTATAGCACTCCATCTCAGGTGTCTACTGGCCAAATATCATGACCCTGGGCCTTATGGAACTTGGGAAGAAGATTGTTAAACCTTTTAACCAAAGTTGACATTTGACCCTTTACTATCACTTAAAGTTGACCTTTGACCTGATTACTGTAATAAAGATAAAGATTTGCACTGCTGGTCTACATAAAATACCCAAGTATCATGATTCTAGTGGAAATGGTTCTTAGGATATTAAAACTACATCTGGCTTGACAATGTTTTAGAAACGAATAACGCAAACTAGCAATAGTCAGCATTTTAGTTTCGGTCAGGTACCCCTCAATCTACAGTCGTGTTCTTTACACGTACAACCCTTTCAACAGGTTGAACCGGATACCTGAAAGGGGCCTAGTTAGCACTGTCATATGAATATTGATATGGAAACCTGGATTCAGGAGATGATTCTCTTCTTTTGTTATTTATTAGTTATACATATAGAACACTTAGTTTGGCTATAAGTCTTCTTATCTAACTATGAACATACACAGTGTATAAATACTAAATACATGAACATTTTTGTACTTTCGAAATGAGCTAGCATCCCTCAAATAACTACATGTATATTCTTTATGTAGGTTATAATAATTTGAAATTTGAGGATTTTTTTTTTTTTTTTCAAAATAAATTTGATTGCAATGAATCCCTAGGCCTAATTTTAAGACAACCATATTTTCAAAGCATGTTAATAATTCAGATTATCATTTCATGGTAACCTGATATAAATAGCTATATGAATAGTAAAATAAGTATTGGTCCATTCGTTAATTTTTTTTCTATTTCATTAGTCGTCAGAAAAAAATTGTCATCATCAAAACAGTAGTAAAATGGTTTTTTTCAGCGATTTTGTCAATATCTATTGTATAATACTTGTCCTCAAGAAAGTAATTATGTCGATACATTTTGAACAATATACTGTTCCTAAAAAACAGAGATTTTGTCAATTACACGTGTAGAATGTAGTGTAGAATTGGTCCTCAAACAAGCCATTCAGATTGACATGCCTCGCCTGTGCCCTGCTTTGACCATCAATATGCAGATGTCAAGTTTGGTTGGTCTAGCACTTACAGTTTCAGAGAAACTAACTTAAACGCAAAAACTTAATGTTGATGGAGATGCTGACAAAGTCAATGGACCATGAATGGTAGGCCGCATCCAGCATTTGATGCATGGGATAAGATGTACTACCTAACATGCATTTATGGTCCAAGTTTGGTTGGTCTAGCACTTATACTAACCTAATGTGGACGCCCCTGCCACTGGAAAAGCAACACGCAAGTCTCGCTTCTGCTTCTTCTATATAGGAGTCACCTTTATTAAACACTGAAGGTTGTAGGGTCCCTGTACCACTGCCAGAAACTGTAACCAAGTATCGGAACTTTTTTTTCAGGCATGACTATAGCTTTGATAAATCATTTCTGAAAAGAAAAACATACCTTACAGGACGTTCATGAAAAAATAATGAATATGAAATAAACAAAATATAATCATCAACAGTTTTCTGAGTGTAAAAATCTACCCGGATTCGAAACCTGTATACTATTTCTCTAACCGACTGAGCTACCTGGTCAGCGTAAGTGTCCTGGCCCAACTCTATTACAGTTAGGTCTATACATCGAAACGGAAGTTAAAGGGAGGTTACTGTGTATAGGAGAAACTGTAGTATAAGTGGGAAAATGATGCTTAACATATTGATATCAAACATTGCTGATTGGTTGAAACAAATCAAGAGTTTAGCTCTTACTTTAACACCTAGAATGTGGATTTTAATTTGAAGATTAATTTCTGATGGAGTAATTTTAAGCCGATGTTACAGATTGCAGTTACATTTTTTTCTGTATTACATATGTAACTAAAATAAAAGTCTACAGCAAACCTGTGACAGGAACATGCAACAGTCCATATATTTAATCTGTCCAAAAATAATTAAAAAGGCAGAGTATTATGAGACTATCCATAGAACCCTCCCAGTAAAGATTTCTTTATCTATCAAACTGATCGTACATTGATTTCTGAGGTAAAAATTAAACTTTGTGTCTGAAACTTTATTTCCGACATGAACATTGATAAATTACGTATACTTCTACTAAGAAAACTTATCTTGCGAAAAAAATTATAAAAACTACAGAAAAAAATAAAAATAAAAAATCAACAACAATGTTCTGAGTTTAAAAAAGCAATAAAGACAAGATCAGGAATTGAACCCTTGACCTCCGATCATTGAACTACTTAGTCAACAGTAGTACAACTGCTCAGATACATATGCTCTGCAGTAACATACAAAACAAGGGGAGGTAACTGTATTTAGAAAAAAGCACAGTGGGATTTCTAGTGTTTGCAGTGTTTTCATTAAAAGCCAGTTGCCAGCAAAAGTTGCCAGCTATTTTTCAACATTAAACCAGATATTCTTTTCAAGTCAACCACCTATTACAAAACTTAGTGAGGACAATGGTTTGGTCTGCAGAGGGACATGGATCCTTAAGAAAGTACCTTTTATGTTAACGTATAAAAGAACATAAATGCCTATTTCTAATGACTGAATGGTTTTTTCTGCAAAGAACCATTTTTAGTGATAGGATAATTTTTTGGCAATGATTCTGGTCATGCAGTCACCATACTGGAAGTAGGGTGGTCGGGTGGTTCAGTGGATAGCCCACTTGCCTTTCACTAGGCGGCCAGGGTTCGATTCCCCGATCAGAGGTAGAATGGTATGGAGTCATCTGCCTGACCACGTGGTTTTTTTCCGGGTACTCTGGTTTCCTCCCACATTAAGACCCCTGTGCGCTAACATCCGGGCCAACAAGAGTGATTAATATAAGTTGTAAAATAAATAAAGATATCAAATAAAAGTAATTGAAGTGTGCACTGAACCAACTGCTTCAATGGTTGGGGTCTGAGAGGTCAAAACATTGTTGCCATCCGAAGACGTATACTTGCAAGCCTTAATGTTGGTCTTTTCAGTTGAAACAGTATAGGAGAAACCTCTTAGACAAAACGCTTCAATGACTGAGGCCAAGAGGTCAAAATATAGGTCACAGTGTCCTACTTCTTGGATATATCAGGTATGACATTTAATACTGTACAAAAATGTATCTAAATATGTATATACTTACATACCGGAACATAACAGAATCTGCATACATAAACATATACATGTACAGTGTACTGGTATGCATCAATGTATATTTTAAATGTATACACAAAAACAGTGTACAGAAATGAATTTATATGTATACAAAAAGGCTATATACAAAAAGGCTATAAGATCTGATTTGGTTCATATATCATTGATGGTCGAATTTAAAACTAACTTATGGAGTAGAAGTGAAACACATGTATTCAAGACATTATACTTGTTTAAAAATATAGTATAAACGATTCATGATATTTTCAGGGTTTTTGCCAGCTTTTTTGGGAAAGGGCCTCTGAGCAGAAATTGGGAAAATATCATCGACATATTGCAAAATTTCTCGATAATGAGATGAAAAGATTTCAGATTTGATTCTATTTCATGAAAGTAATTTTTTTTTCTCTTCAGTTTAGGTTGTCAGATTTCTTCAGATTCTCATCAAATTACATGAACAATTCACACTGTCATATACATGATATAAAAAACAACATTTGTATTAACTAAATATAAATCACACATGTACCAAAAACTTTGTTATGTAGTTGCATTATTCAATTTTATAGTTAAACAATACACTTCAGTTTCTGTAGAAATGTAAAAAACAAATTCTAGAAAAACAACATATAAATCTTTCAGTTCATGTATTAGAGTTTTGACTTCATATGACTTATCTCTCTATCCAAAGGATTACAGTGTCTGGTCTACAAAAATGATGTAAACAAATGGTTTCTTCTTCACTCTAAATGGACTTTCAACAGGTTTCAACTCTCAAAAGACGGTAAGCCTCAGTTTTGAATTAGTGACAGTAAATGTTAATTGATATCTTCAGACAAAATATTACTAAATAAGTCCTAAAGAGTAAAACCTTTTGTCCTTGGTTGTGTAACACCTGTGTGCTTAAAAAAAGTCTGTTTTAGAGGCGTACATAATTATGTTGTTTGATATTATTTGACAACACATGTACAGTTGTCTCCCTTCCAATGTATATTTTAACTCCTGAAGACAGCTGTAGTTATTCCCCTTCCTTAGAAAGTTGATGTACATTTTCTTCTTCAAGGGCCATTTCTGAACCTTCACTGAATTCCTCCTCCTCTTTTATTTTGTTTTCTGTAGCAGATGTCTCAATCTCTGATCCACCAGTGAATTCTTTGCTTTTTACCTCATTTTCTGTAGCAGACATTGGATTCTCCGATTCATCACTAAATTCCTCCTCTTTTATTTCATTTTCTGTAGCAGATGTCTCAATCTCTGATCCACCAGTGAATTCTTTGCTTTTTACCTCTTTTTCTGTAGCAGACACTGGATTCTCCGATTCATCACTAAATTCCTCCTCTTTTATCTCATTTTCTGTACCAGATGCCTGGATGTTGCCTTCAGCATGTATAAGAACGTGTCTCTGAAGATGGCCTGATTGCCGAAAAGTTTTTCCACAAGTTTCACATTCATATGGTTTGGAACCAGTATGTGTACGTTCATGTGCATTTAAGTCACATGACTGTACAAATCGTTTTGGACAATAATCACATATGTATGGACGGCTACCAGTATGAATCATCATGTGCTGCTTCAAGTAAGATGGGTCCCGGAATCCTTTAGGGCAAAGTTCACATTTGTATGGTTTGCCCTCGGTATGAGTTCGTAAATGCTTGGCCAAATTTCCAGAGAAACTAAAAATTTTCTGACAGATATGGCAACTGTACGGCTTGTCCCCCGTATGTGTACGCATGTGCCTCATGACATGTGCCAATTCGACAAAACCTTTCCCACATTTCACACATTTATGTGGTTTGTGGCCCGTGTGAGTATGTAGATGTTTCTGTAAAGTACTCGACTGTCCAAAAGCTTTGTTGCACAATTGACATCTGTACGGCTTTTCCCCCGTGTGAACACGGCTGTGTTTCTTCAGATCGTTTGAAACGCTGAACCCTTTTCCACAAACACTACACTTGTAAGGTTTGATCCCAGTGTGTATGGAAGAGTGGGATTTAAGCACACCTAATGTTGCAAACTTTTTAGGGCATTCAGGGCACTGGTAAGGCCGGTCACCAGTGTGAATGCGAGTATGGATTTTCAGTTTTTCCGATACTCGGAAGGCTTTACCACAAAAATCACACTTAAAAGGTTTGTCACCAGTGTGGGCCCGCATGTGGATCTTAAGATTACATGCCTGTGAGAAGGTTCTCCTACAGACACCACAAACAAAAGGTTTCTCAATGGAATGTGTGAGCATGTGTCGAGACAAACTGTTGGGGCGAGTGAACTCCATCTCACATTGGTCACATTTGAATAAAGGTTTTTCAGAATGAGTTTTGATGTGGATCTGGAGGCTGTTGGAGTGACTGAAATCACGATCACAAACGTGGCATTTGAAGGGTCTCTCCCCAGTGTGCACCCGGTAATGGACTTTCAGACTACTGTTATGGCCGTATGACTTTTGACAAATGTCGCACTGAAACTTTCGTTTTCCCTTCTCTTGTCTACGACTGACTTTGCTGAATATGTCAACATCACTGAAGCCATCCACGTGCTCACTCATAGGCAATGAATGATCTCCATCAACTTGGGCAGGGCGTCCATTTAATAAGATGGCTTGACAGAAGGAATTGAAATCTTCCCTTGACATTTGTGGATTAGAAGCTACAAAGGAAAAAGAAACACATTTAGTTATAGTTATAGTTGTTTTCCGGTGCAGGAACTACTGTAGTTCCTCTACACCGGACTCTATTATCCATACTAAAAATTTAACATTCACTCCCTATCATAGTTGCTTTATAATTATAAAACATGTCCTGATTTTTCCATGCTTCATCCAGTGCATTTTTAAAAGTGTTTATGTTAGGGGACGATACTACGTTTTCTGGAAGTCTGTTCCAAAGTTTTGTAGAACTTTCTGATAGTAATTACAAGCATTGATAAAGGTTGTTCTTATGATATTAAATTGGAATACATACACAATGTTAATTCTTAATACATATTACACAAAATAAATATGTTTGTAAATTTACATTGATTACAATTATTGTTCCATTAAAAGATGCCAGTAGTGTAAAATACAACCATTACCAAAATAAAGTTGTTTTTTTGAGTGAATCTACATTTCTTTTAACTTTTAAGGATTACCCTACCTACTTTAATTGTTTTTGCTTAAAACTTTTTGGGGGCATTTTTCAAGGGGCACTGTTAAACAAGTCAAGATCACTCTAGATCTATAAACCTTACAAAAATGTTTGAAAAATAAAATGTATTACCTAGGAAAATACGCAGGAAAATACCTGGTATGTATATATGTTTGGCCTAATTATTCTTTCTTGATTAAAAGCATGATATATCAACAACATTTGTGATCTAATGGAATATTTGCATGTACACTTCTGCAACAAGATCTGAAAAATGCATGTCCAGACTGGGGTTTGAACCTGGAACCTTCTGACCTCTAGACAGATTCTCTACCGATTGAGCTACCTGGTTGCTGACAATCGGCCATGTCCAATTCCACTACATTTCTTGCCTCCTTTGTCCAAGTCTCTGCCCCCTAAGACACGACTGTTTACAACCCAGGTTCTGGTATCCCCTTGTCAAGCATTCACACAGTCCTTGAAACAAGTGATGGTCACAGGCACCAAATGTAACAGGAGTGGGAAAATGCACGACCAAACTTGGGTTCAAACCCAGGACACTCCAAACTCTAGATGGATGCTCTAGCAATTGAGCTACTGTCTAGTTGTTAAACAATGCGGGGTTAAAATTTTGCAATTTTGTGTCCCGAATTGATTAATTTTGTCAATCACCATTTCTGTAAATCTATTTCGGAAAAAAATGTGCTAAGAGTTCAGAGTGCTTGTTAATTTACTACTAGCAATGAACAACTGATATTGTTACTGGACACAGGTTCAGGTATTATAAGCGAGTTGTTTTCCATAAATTCTTTTGTATGTCATTTCCTGGGTTGTTATTATTGTTTTATTTGATTCTTGTGAACTTCAAGATATTCATTACTTTGTTCGATCGGAGAGACAGCAGTTAAAAAATTCAATTTCAATTCATCTGTTAACTTTTTTATATAGTGTACATGTATGTACTTCTTTCAAAAGATGTTTTGACAAAGTAGTCTCAGCTATTCATAAGGGTTTTAATTTCGCGAATTTTAACGCATTCATGACAATTAAAACCCTTGTTAATATCAACAACTTTACAGTTCCTGGTCCCCAACGATCAACCCAGTTCTGCTACACTTCAATTATCATAATTAAAGAAAATGCAGAGCAGCCTTCTACACCTACCCTTTGGAGGAAGTAGGGCAAATGTCTCGGGTGAATCCAGCACGTCATCTGACTCACAATGTGAAGTTTGGTAACTGTTTGTAGGCTGAGAGTTTTCTTCTTGAGAGCTGTGAGGTTCTGAATGTGACGCATTCTTACTGTAGCCACTGGGTGCATTTTCGATTTCTTCAGAATTTGGTTCCTTCTTGATGTTTTGTACAGAAGACCCATGGATAGGTGGTTTTTCCAACATCGACCTTATAATACTGTCAGTGTGTTTACTGCTTGAGCTTGCACTGTCATTGATTTGTCCTGTATATAGACCAGTCTCATTTTGTGAGCTTGCCCTATCCGGTTGGTAAGGCATAGGCTCGGATTTTATACTTGTCGGTGGTTCGGGGCTACGGGAGGAGAGACTATTTGTAAGTTGTGTTTTTTGTTGCGTTAGTAACTGTCGGAGAAAACCATCATTTACACTTTCAACGTTATCTTTTTGATTGGAACTATAGTCAAGGGCAGTGTTGCTGGAATAGTCAGATGTAAACAAAAGATTCCAATTATCTGATACAGCTCTCTGGTTCTGTTGGTATTCGCTAGCTAGACTCGTCAACAAACTAGCTGCTGGCGTTGTTAACATATTCCTCGGAAATGTTAACATATTTTGTAAAGCGTTACTACTACTACCTCCGTGAACTTCACCCATGGTTACGTTAGTAGGCCCACAGGCAGATCTATGATAACCGACCGGGTCCAATCCCGTGTATAACGCTTCATCCTCGTTTGGTTCCTTCTTAATAGAAGTTTTAATTGAAAGGTCCATTTTCAAATTTTCCTAATAATTGTTCTGAAACTATTTCTTCTCGAATAAATCCATGTATCAAGCATTTCTTCGCACCTTTCGAGTTACACTCCCAGCATTGAGGATACAAGACGCCATGTTTAGATAATCGCGGTCACTGAAGCGCTTGGTTTTAAAGGAAGACTAATTACCGCACAGGTTGCAAGGACAGCCTAAATACGGCGAAACGTTTAGGCCCCTAATATGTTTAATAACTTAACAACGTAAGGTGCAGACTATACAGTAGGTTACAGGCATTTATACTTGTTTTGTTGAAAAACATCTATGCCTATTGTTTAATTGTCTTTGTTTATGCACAAGTAGATCCAATCTTCGGGGTACAGAAGGGAGGTCCTAGTTCCTGAAGCCCAGAAAATCCCTCTCAATTTTCAAATAATGTAGGCCTATGTCCATATATCAAAGGTCAATTAACGTTTTTGTACAATCTTCGTAAGTAATGCAATTGAAATTTGACAATAGAAAATAGCACAAAAAATTATATTTCCTGATTGAACTACGCGGAAGCTGCGATTGTCTGCACAGGGATCTGAGAATTTGTTACAGCTATATTTGGACCTAAATTAAGGTGTTCAGAGTAATATTACATGTTTTATGGGGTAAAGATCGACTTTCGGTAAAAAGACACCTCCAATGATCATAATATATAAGAGAAGGGAGGAAAGCCCTCGATGTCGAAATGTCGACCCCACCTAACTTCCTTGCATAAAAAACAACATTTCTAGTTGATCTACGGGGAAATGCTTAGTACTGTTGGAAAGATGGATAATTTTTCTTTTACAAACCTCCTATATGCACGTACAATGTATTCTCCTTCCGCGGACGTGAACTCCGTTTCTTCCAAAAACACACACCATTTCAGCGTTTCAAAGTTTTTCGCAGTCAGCCTGCCAGTTTTTTTTTAAAATATTAATTAGGTTGAGGTTAGCGCGTGCTGAAACATGCAGTGTTGGTTGGTTTAGCACACCATGGGTCTCGGCACGCGACTGACGTCAACCTCATTAATAACAGTTCGTCATTGGTCAGGTTTAGAGAAGGTGCCAACTTGGTGCAGGGTCATCAAAAAGCCAATCAGCAATCAACAGAACCCTAGGTTTATTTCACGATATATACTTGGAATACCTACAAGACAGAGCGCAACCATGGCATCCTCAAAATTTCAGGCATTGCTATCATATTACTTACGTTTTCAGCACCCCTGGAATATTTCAGGACAAAATTTGAAGACACGAGGTTAGCTATTTGACAAATTGCTACTTGTCCTTTATAGATTACAGAGGAGCGACACTCGACTTCAAAACGACCGATTTTACCATCAGGCTGCCGCACGATTCTTTTGATTTACACCAAAGGACAAACAAAATAGACAACTTCCCTCACACATCATCGCCAGTACCATTATGCTCCATGGAGAAAACAACATCCTTTATCCTCTCCAACATGGATTCCGGAAAA
>JAUMHH010040201.1:0-10027 GCA_032359455.1 Chlamys rubida
CAAGGGCGATAACTCAATAGTACAAAAAAAAATCGCTAATATTTCGCCATATGACGGGTAAACCAGTTGCGATTAGCCTTAATGCTGAACGAGTAGCAGAGAATAACAGCTTTTCAAATATTTTGGTATGCTCGGCCTAAGGACAGAATACATAAAACATGAACTGATAATAGATCTTTGCTAGATTGTGTATTGTTGTGTACATACAGTGATAAAGAACCGTCATACTTACATCTGATGGCGCCGTTTGGAGGCATTTCTGATCACGCGCATACGGTCTATTAAGAATTACTGTGAGGAGGTATCTTGTACACGGAGTTTTGTTTGGACTTTTAAGTGTTTACATCCATGGACTATAATACATTGATATATAACAAGTTTATGTCCGATTTTGTTTTTGATAAAACACGTCTTTTTGCAATAGTCTCTCCAGAAACAAATATTATCGACTTGTGTTTATCACGTGAACCCCTAATTTTCCACTGAGGATAACATACTAATACAATGTAATCAATTGTCCCGGTAATTGTGCCACAAAGGAAGATAACTCTATTTGACAAGGGGTTATCCAGCTGGCAATCACTGGCGAGGTTTACCAACGGGTCAATATATTTTCATTTCAATAAATTATCCTGAGTACAAATGCCGGATAGCGTGGATCTGATGCCGACTCTAAAATGACTCCTCACTAAAAAAAAACATGCCGAAGGCTTCGAGCAGAGAACCACCCAGTCAGATTATACTGACAACGGGTAAACCAGTTGAGATTAGCCTGAATGCTAAAGGTTACGCAGGGAATAACAGCTATCATTTTGTACTTCTGTATGACCGGCCTGTGAACAGAAGACATGAAATGATGACAGTATCTTGGTAGATTGTGTATATATTTGTACATGATAATGACAAAGAACCGTTATACTTACATCTTGATGGCGCCATTTGGAGGCATTTCTGAGCATGCGCATACTGTCTATTAGGAATTGCTGGAAAGCGATATCTTTTACACGAAATTTTGGTTGGACTTTTATATACCTTTATCTATGTTATATCTGCTTTTGCCTACGTTGATAATACACCTCTTTCTGCAATAACTCCTCAAAAAGCAAGTGATAGCGACATGTGTTTATCACGTGAACTCTTAATGTTCCGTTGAGGATAAAATATTTGGTAATTAATTATCATGGTAATTGTGCCATAAAGAAAGATAACTCTATTTGACAAGGCTGTACCTTGGGGTTATACAGCTGGCAAACACTGGCGAAGTTTACAAATGGGTCAATTAATTTTCATTTTAACATATTATCTTCCGTACAAAAAGCCACAAAGGACAAATGAACTCCATCAAGTCGCTCTTTACTGACGCCTCTTGATGGAAAGTCCCTTTAGCTCCATCGACAGACCACTTCAATAGTTAACTGAAACCCTGGGTTCGATTCCTCGGGGATAGAGAAGGCAATTGAAAAACAGATACCTATCTCTGTTAAGGAGAGTCAATACGTCACTTTTAACCGGTTTTAATGTCTTCAAATTGCTACAAATGTATAATATGATAAACTATTCAGTGTTCTCTCCTGAATATGAACTTTTATTGTACATGCATGACTATATTATATGAAAACACAAACTCAAAATAGCATTACAGTCGTAAACTAGATTTGCAGAATTCCTTTTGGTAAGAATGCATTGATCTTTACGATGATTTAATGGATTTTTAAAATAGAAACAAGGTATTTTTGCACTTGCCAGATTTTATGAAAAAGCAAATGCATACGGCCGGAAACTATCGTATAGCCTGCTAGTCAATCTTCGGACAGTTTTACGAACAGTATGATGGAGTTGATACAGAATCATAACATGCGTGGTTAGGAAAAAGCTAAATAGTGTTGCCCTGCAGGTACGCCTACTGGATAGCCCTGCTGTATCTCAATGTATACCTGATGGAGTATCAATAATGGAAATGTATTAATCATCACAAAAGAATAAGATTCATAGTTACTTAATGGCTCGAAGTCGACATCCATAGTCGGGTCTATGCTATTAATTCCAATTATTAGAATGTGTTCAAGAAGCTTTGGACAGAAGAACATCTTAACTGTAAACTGTGCTTGAAAGATTACGTTATCGGTGGTGGCACCATTAATCAAACGTGTACGCAAAGTCTTCTACCTTTTTAACCCTACTGGAGAAGACCACTTGTCCAATTACAATATGAATCCTGGCTTTCGGAGAACAATAAGGAGGACATATCTTTCAAGAGTATCACGGTTGTTCCTGATGCAGGATAGGACTTGAATTATACCGATGTAAAAAGTTCAAATCGTTAGGGTAAGCCCAGACGACAGCTGCATGCTTGCTCCATTTCCATGCCTAGACAGATCATTATGTGGTTCAAATCAGTATATGCTAACTACATCTGCAGAAAACTCGAGCAAGGCCTTTCGGATATTTTTTTCCTTTTTTTAACGTATCTGTCAACGAAGAGCTGACAAATATCGGAACGAGTTGGTCTTCCACGCACGCCTCCAGGTTACCTCGCTTAAGATCCTTTAATCCTGGACAACCGACAGAAATTTACAAATTATCGTGAGTTAGCCAAATGAGATCAGAGTCTGACCTCATCCCATTTGGTCATGTTTTGTCGGCTGCAGCGTCTAACTCGGCCATATATGCATGCACTGCACGTGTATTCGTCCTTGCAATAATACATGTCATGCATACACCATCATACAAATGAAGATGTTTAAATTCGTAATTTGAATGTATTGAATGTTTTGCTTTTTTACCAGTAACTCACATCAATGTCAATGATGCAATCAACTGTGACCAATGGTATCATTAATACTAGATTTTAGCAAGAATTACATATGTACATGTATACAGGCTAGCTATGAAAATTGCAAGATGCCGGATTTACTACGAACAAATTAAACACGAAACTTTGGACAAATAGAAATCTAAACGTGCATTGTATAAGGGAGATGGAAACAATCAGTAAATTAAAATGATTCCATGAACTTCTGAATAATATAAAATTTAGATACCCAAATATATCGACATCGTCTTAATTTTTTTCTCGAATTATATCAAATAGTACATTGCATAACAAAAGAACCTTTGGTGACATAGTATTGTCGTTACTTTTTATATAAAACTCATTCGTTTGTTGCCCTCTCTTTTGGAAAAATCATGGACATGAAATTCATTTAACACTTAATTTAAAAAATCGTTTTTGATTTTCTTTTTGCAAGTACTGTTACATCTATTGGCATTGCGTGATATTTATTTATTTTCATGTACCGATACTGCTTTCCATCATGTTTGTAAGTGTATCTACATATATTTGGTAATAAGGTCAGAATGACCTGAATATGTGATAGAAATAAAGCACTTGATCAAATGTGCAGTTACTAAGGTTTATAAGGTAACATTGGTTTCTTCTTTTTCTCTGACATTCTTCTTCATTTCAACAAAGAACCTCATTTACCATTTTCCTGTAACTAGATATCTCCCACTTTTAACTCAAACGATGTATAAAAAACGTGTAACGGTTACCGCTGATCTTATGTAACGTAAAAAAATATGTGAACTTTGGGATAAATTTAGTTTAAACTTATCTCAATAAAACTAATGATGTTCAGGTTTTTTCTTCTTCAGGAAACAGTACAAGGGTGCGAGTTAACACTATGTTGTAGGGTATCATTGAAAACAGATTAGCGTGTTTTCAATTTAAATTCCAATTTCTTGTATTGACCTTGATGTTACAGCTCTTCATTGCATGTAACATTGTAACACACAATGCATCGCCATATCTCAGGGCGGCGACGGAGTACGAGGCGATCAAATTACTGGTTTTATACCCCAAAGCTGATAGAATAATACATTGTTATATAAAATAATACATTGTTATATAAAATAATACACTGTTACATGTATATAAGATAATACACTGTTTGATAAACTGATACAAGAAAAGACCCCATGATACAATAAATTTCTAAGGAGGCAAAAAGGGTTCGTATTCTGGAATTGTCTACACCTTGTATGTTGAATATCTAATAACAATGGAACAAACTTTGAATTGAATAAAGCGAACGCAGCATATTAAGCTGGGATGTAAGATTTTGCAATCGTTCATTTAACGCCTTAATCTTCTACAAAAGAACATTTTAAATATTGGAATAATCATTGTAATCGTAAATATGATGAGTATTATATTAACACTAGCATGTTGGCTGCACTGACCAGGAACAGTAGGTATTGAATAGACCTCGTATACACTATCCATACCCGCTCTGTATTTCTACGCGAGTTTAGCCCGACTACAAACGTAACACATTCTACTAAGAGTGACTGCTTCGTCACCCTTTACGTTTGTCGTCCATGTCTAATCAGTGTAAACTTCACGTACGTGTAAGTGATGAGATAGATTGGTCAGGACAATTTACTAGTATACGAGCATACTGACTGTTCGTGCTTTGTTACAACTAAGGCCTTCACAAATAAATTCCAACGCTGCTTGTCTGTAGACCAATGTTGTACCTGGTCCCATGCCCATAACACATTTTGCATTTCTCGTTAAGTCGTCTTTTTTTCTCTTTCTTCTTGGCAACTCTTGGGATGGCGTTTTGGTTCATTCGGCTAAGATGTCCAACCGTTTTGCTTATTGACATTCGTTGGCAGTGGTATCATGCCCGTTTCTGGTTTAATTAAGCGATGGGTACTATTCTAAGCCAAGTTTTGCTGAATTCAGATGCATAATGTTATGGAATACATATTACAGAGGTACGTTTCACTGATCGTCTGCGTCAACTTCCATTATCCTGCACCATACAGGAGGAGCCCTAACACACTGTGTCTTGAAATTTCTTAGTTCATTCTTGATCCTGATGTCGATTCTGCAAATGAACCTATTGTTCTTGCTATTCTATTCTGAACGTCTGCCTCCAAATCCCCTTCTGTTTGTTTTGTTGTCATCAAATTAGATATCACTATGAGGACCAGGCGGTCCCTGCAGGTAGGGCTGAAAAATTGTACCTGTTGCCCCCATTGCATGATCATGTCTTTTTTCTTCTTTCTAAACAACTTTCTTCCTAATGTCTCCCTTGACAATGCCTCACGTTTGGCCTTTAGTTGAGCGTTCGCCCCAGTGAGGAAGGCTTTGGGTTCTGTCCCCTGGCCGAGACATACCAGAGACTGTAAAAATAGTAGTTTCTACTCCTGCTTAACGCTCAGCAATTTAGGAGTGGGACGACTGGTTCGCCCATTGTCATTATAATGTGACCCGGTGGGGTGTCCTGCTGGGTGTCTTCGGCAGTATGTTTCAGTGAGGTAGCACTATAATG
The DNA here is from genome assembly GCA_032359455.1 of Chlamys rubida. Classification (NCBI taxonomy): domain Eukaryota; kingdom Metazoa; phylum Mollusca; class Bivalvia; order Pectinida; family Pectinidae; genus Chlamys; species Chlamys rubida. Next base: position 5,343 of record JAUMHH010040201.1, read on the forward strand.
TCGGCATCAGTTCCGCGCTATCACAAGGAGACAAACACGAACATATCGCAGCCTCCCAAAATACACACACATACACTACACGCATGCATCTTGCACACAGGGGAGGCCGTCCTTAAATGACCATAGCTGTTGATAGGACGTTAAACAATGCTAAACCAAACCAAACCAAACCAATTGAGGACCAAGCATAAGTATGATATTACCTATTTTATTGGCGGGTTTCGTCGATAAAACAGAAGATGCATGCCTTCCGGGTCATCTAGTCTAATACTTCCCTATATTTCGTCGATTTTGAGTTCTAATTACAGATTCATTTCGCTTATATATTGTGTCGTTGCGTGTCTGTATTCTACATGAGTTTATGCTATCGATGCTTTGATGTAGTTGACATATACTGTCATTCTCAATTTATTGATCTGCTCCCCGATCTGTCGGAGTACATACCTGTGGTCTGCACATAATCTTCATTTCCTTAAACCTGCCAGTCCCTGTCGAAGAGAATACTTATAGTCTACTGTACATTTAGTTTGGGGTCTATAAAACTTTATTTAGGATTTTGATGGTTACAAGCAGCAGCAGTATTTCACTAACCTCATCGGTGTTGGGTCTATCAGGCGTGTTTTCAAAGATGGTGCTGTGTCTTCTGAAGTTGCTGTAAGTACTCTTTTACTCAAAGCATTTCATCGTGAACTTGGCTTGGTGACCACTTTGATTTCGATACATTTATGGTGTTGTCTCTATATCAAGTATACCAGCTGCTGGTGTAACCATTTTTGTTTTTCAATTGATGAATATTTTTTGCAAGGAACCTCTTTTAAGCATCTTTACCTTTTATTTTATTTTCTCGTCATATTTCTGTATTGATGAACTGTTGGCTGGAATCTATTGACAAGTGTCTCGGTAAGGTTGTCCTGTTGGAACTGCTGTTCTGCTTCCCCTGTAATTCTGCAGTGTGTCTGTTCTGAGTAAGGTTGTCCTTTTGGAACTGCTGTTCTGCGTCCCCTGTAATTCTGCAGTGTGTCTGTTCATGCATACTTCTTTACCTCTTAATCAGCACTTTATGGTGTACAAGTATGTAGCTGTTCTATTTTTCAAATATCTAGCAAGATATACTCATGTCTTCTTCCTCTTCGAACAGGACTTCATTAAATCTGGTTTATCTTGCACACGAAGTTCTTTAAACTTGTTTAAGTTTAGAAGGACTCTCTTGAAACGGTGTCTTTTAGCCCCAACCATCCAATGGTAGTGCAAAGGTTCAAGTTGCCATTCTCCTACCGGCATATTGTTATTTTTTTCGATTTATGTAGCAGCGGTTTTTTACACGATAGGGGTACAGGCCCTGAGTGCAACCCCCATTCTTGTTTATCCCGGTTTGAATGTTCTAAAGGTCAGTTTTCTGGAAACTTCTTCATTCTGCATTCTGGAAACAAAGTACACTGAATTTTAATTGCTGATGATAAATTAACAGCAAACAGTTTTCTTAATAGTCTAAATCTATCAAATCCACATATTTTGTTCTGTTTTGAGATTTCCAATACTCGTGTAACACTCTTATATCATGTTTATTTGGAAATACACCATACAGATGTATCCTTTCTGAATAGCCTAGTAAATTGAGAAGAAATACGAATTTGGAAAACCACTCATGCGTACCATCATGACGAATAGGATAAAACGCTACATAGGTATTGAGTAAATTATAGCAAACGCGAAATATCTTTTTAGAAAGATAGTCGGCATAGTTTTTCTGTTCGTGTTTGGTTTGGTGTGGTTTAGTATTGTTTAATGTCCCATCAACAGCTATGGTCATTTAAGGACGGCCTCCCCTGTGTGCAAGATGCATGCGTTTAGTGTATGAATGTGTGTTTTGGGAGGCTGCGATATGTTCGTGTTTGTCTCCTTGTGATAGAGCGGCAGCCAGCAGGACATCCCACCGGGTCATATTATACTGACAACAGGCGAACCAGTCGTCCAACTCCTAAATTGCTGAGCGTTAAGCATGAGTAGAAACTACCATGTTTACAGACTCTGATATGTCTCGGCCAGGGGACAGAACCCAAAGCCTTCCTCACAGGGGCGAACGCTCAACTGAAGGCCAAAAGTGAGGCATTGTCAAGGGAGACATTAGGAAGAAGAAAGCTGTTTAGAAATAAGAGGAAAGATAAGATCCCAAATTTAGTCGCCTCTTACGATGGGGGCAGCAGGTACAATTCTTACGCCCTACCTGCAGGGACTCATTCGGAAACATTGGCGAGAGCCACAACAGCGTATTTCCGAACGACTGAAGCAAACAACAACAATGACACGTCAACCTAATCATTTTTACAATAGTGTTATTGTTCGATTCCGGAATTATAATTAATTAAGTGTATAGGTCTCACACAACTAAATCAGCCTATCAACAAGTGTTGCATACGATTGTAATCCCTACCTTAGATTTGTTCCGGGTTAATACAGTGCCTCTGAGTTTTTAAATAGGTAATTGTTGACGTATTTTACATTGAATGAAATCTACAGATATTTATCTTCACAAAAATGTATACATTGTAGATTTTAATTTGTGATGGCGGATTGATATGGGGTCAAATGTCAGGTTGTGTTCCCGTACCACTTCACCGGTTTTGCTTGTAAACTTCATGTTGTCAAAAGCAGACGCCTGTAACGCTCTGATATGCCACTAAACCCGCCAGAAAATGACTTTTGAAGCCTTTGTCAGGTATGCATCTGTGAATCTAGACAGTTGTCACTGGTGCTGAACTTCAAATATTAACGCTTTTACCTCAAAAGCTTAGTAAATTATTTAGTTGTGTGAGTCCTATATCTATTTTCACAACATCCCTTGTATTTGACAGGACTGAATGGAATTATAATTTCTACTTTTAAACCTGTTCTAATTATTTTTATAGTTACACGAGTATTCTATAGTGATTTGTTAGCTAAATTTTCAGAGAATTAGCTCCAATTATAGAAAATAATAACTTTATTTACCAATATGAATCCGTTTAGTTTGCATCCCCTGGATTTTATGTAGGATTGGTTGTCAACAAATATACACGATTTATTCAATTGTAAATATCCAAAACATAAACAGAAAATGATTGAATAATAGTTGAAATATATTTATTGCTCAAGCTTAGATTGAGTTATCTCCACTACACTGCTTATTTGGATTGTTATGACAGAATATATGTAATGTGCGAAATAAGTTTGGAAAGGACTTAAAAAGGCCTAGCCTGATGTCCAATCCAATTAACATATATGAAGTCAATACAATCTGTTGAAATTGATATCATGTATTGCCCATGCAGTAAGTAAATACAATCGATTCGTTGCTTCATGCTCGTGAAGCATGTTTATTCTCACAGAAATCAAAGATTTGTGTTCCCTTATGACCAATAAGGTGTATAATTACAATTATGTGTATAATATTGGGTTCGGTCATGTGTACGTGAACGGATATTACTCTGAAGTGTGTGAATATAATGTTTATGAAAACACTCAAAACCTTAGGATTTATTCACGGTTACTTACTATCCAGTTTGCCTTGGGCATCATTCCGCCAAGAAAGAAGAGCCCTGCCAACGGTCCACCGCACGCTCCAAACACGACACCCGTCATCTGTATCACAGTTACAATTAAACATTTTGATGAGACCCTGTATAATTCTTATGAACCACTAATGTACTCAATATTTTATCAAGGTTAAAACATGACAAAAGAAGGAGAAATAGCTAAATAAGAGATTATGCTAGAAGAGCATTTAAAGAAAACAAATATCTTAAGAACTTCCTCACCATTGTATTGTTCAGACCTATGACAATTCGATATTCATATACTTTCGAAAGTAACAAGTTTTCGCTGTAATTAATAGTTACCTGTATAACTGAACCAGACATAAAGTTGATACCATAAGCCAATCCAATGACCGCCAGCCCGTACGAGATCACTACAGTAAGAACACCCATTTGAAACAATTTAAAGGTTTAAGTTTAGGTTAATTTATAATTTATATAAAGAGCACAGCGCAGTGGGTCATGGATCCTTAACAATTGTTTAAAACAACGTAGAGTAGCTTCACTTAGATAAAAGGAACTTTCATATGTAGCTTTGAGTAAGCCAATTGTAATAATCTAAAAACAAGAATGGTTGGTGTGTAAACTTACATGTATGTCTAACTCACCAAATAGCTTTGCTGCTAATGTTTGTGAAATCATTTTCGAATTCTTTACACAGTCACCAAGAATATCCTCCACAGTATTGGCAGCCACGGAGTTGATTCCGGACGAAAATGTACTATAAAATATAATAACATGCTTGAAAAATAAATCCAAAGGGAGCTATAAGACCGTGGTCAACCTTAAACAAGGGCCTCTTCCACCATGAGGTCCAACTTAAACAATTTGTATAAGAAGAATAAATGCACTGACGCTATTCCCTGGGACAGGACAAGGTAGGACCAGCTTTCCGATGGGCAAAATAGGCTAGGTTAATTAGTTATAATTTCTTTCACATCATTCATTCATTATTAGATATTTACATTTGCATGGCATTGTTACTATATAGCCTCTTTGAAAGCTGTGTCGTTGATGAGACTTTAATTACCATGCAACACGAGACACAATTCTTAGCGTATTAATACAACACTGACCGGAACTACAATATCCAATGTAAATAAACATGACGGC
>JAUMHH010040212.1:0-10027 GCA_032359455.1 Chlamys rubida
CATATGTAATAGCACATATATTTGGACCCTCTCCAACTCATATCTGCCAGGTTCAACATTAATATAATTCTAATTTTATATTACATAATATATAATTATTATTTCTAGTTTTAAGTATGTTTACAGTTGCTTCCTTGCTGTGAAAAGTTCTATATAACAACAAAGACAAATAAATAAGGTTTCTCAGATTTATTAAGGAGCATATTAGGTGGCTCATAACACCGAATAATTAAATAGTTGTAAACTCTGAACTGTTCAATCCATTTGATCAATCAATAAAACTTATTGAAACAGAAAAACAATGATGCATTTCCATACATTAATTAACATTAAGGTTTAGAAAAACACAATAACATAATTGAACAATTATTTTTCATGAAGATGGGGGTAAGGTATATAAATTAAAGCAAATATTTCATTCTTTGTTGCAAGTATCGGTGACATGCTGAACTACACAACAATATATACTGTAACAATGTATTCAAACTGATGTTCATAAAATCAAATATTGTTGCTGAAGAAGTCACACAAAGCTTTTTACATGTACATGTAAGGTGTTTCTAAAGCAAAACAAGCTAAACAAGCTAGAGTACCGCGGGGCGGAACATATGCGCCCATCGAATGCCATATAGTGTTACATATACTTTCTTATATTGAAATAAGATCTGCATCATTCCAAGAGTAGTTAGCTGACATGCTATACAAAATGTAGGAGAAAATCTCGGGACAAAAAATAAAATACTGAAATAAACAAAGGGCAATAACTTTTGCAAAAATTGTTGAATCTAAATTCTTTTAAGGGAGACACAACTTCATAGCATGATTATAATGTATACCAAGTTTCAAAGAGATCCGTTGAAAAATGTAGGAGGAGATTGCCAGACAAAAAATCTAATACTGAAATAAACAAAGGGCAATAACTTTTGCAAAAATTGTCGAATCAAAATTCTTTTCAAGGAAACGCAACATATCATGATTATTTAGCCTACTAAGTTTCAAAGTAATCAGTCAAAAAATGTAGGAGGAGATCTCCAGACAAAAAATCAAATACTGAAATGAACAAAGGGCAATAACTTCTGGAAAAATTGTCGCAACAAAATTCTATTAAGGGAGACAACTTCATATCATGATTATAATGTAATAATGTATACCAAGTTTTAAAGAGATCAGTCGAATAATGTAGGAGATTGCCAGACAAACAAAAGTTTACGTCGGATGGACGGACGACGCCATACCATAATACTCCCGTCAAATTTGACGGCCGTATAAAAATAAAAAAGCTTTATCGTATCCGAGAAACACTTTTTAACAATCAAATATTTAACTGAATTATTATATTCATACCAACTAGTCGTCCCTTTTTGAGAAAATCTTCCACAACTTTACTCGTAAGAGCAACATTTATCCTGTATCTTTTGTCATAGTTTGTGGGGAGACCAAACTTTCCCTCCTTTGTGGGCTCTTTCCTTTCCTTTTTTTCTAAAATAACAATGTACATATGAGCAATGCATTTTCTTGAATGTGTAATACCTTCATCTGTTGTTATCCATCATTTAATAACAATATACAAATCTTATTGAAGACGCAAAGTAAATACAGTTTTCATGGTAAAGAGTTGGGAACTTTACAGTAGCTTTGTGTTCTCTCGAAAATATGTGAAAATAAATTATATTAATAGTTATGTACCATGATGGCCTTTTTTCTGTTGAAATGCTTGGTACTTTTCAAGGAAGGCCCAAAAATCATCGTATTGCTTTGTTCCCCTGAAAAGTAAAGAAAAAAAAAGAGTTAAAATTGTAATTATCAACTTCTTAGTTATATATTAGACAATGAATATAAAACCTGTTTTTTATTCAGAATATTTGCTGTCATGAATGGAACCATTTTATCTGTTTAATGCTTCAGGAAAGCAAGGCAATACAAATTCTTTATATTATGTACAGACAGAGATACAAGCATTTTTAATTTGAAGTATATCACCTAATTTACACTGCCTTGCAAAATCAGAACATTTGACTTGAATGAATCAGCTGTTTCAGCAAAGCACTGTAGTAAACTAAAATTAAACAGCAAGCACTGTAGTAAACTAACATTTCTTAATTAACTACCATTTTAATCAAGACTATTTTCTGAATACATGTACATGTATGTTCTTAATTAATATGGTTACAGGTTTTGGTATCATTTATTTAATCTCCTATTCAAAACTGTTATCAGGCTGCAGCCAGTCAAAAGGCCAAAGGAAATTCATAAGGTTAATTATGCAGCACTGCAATGCCAAAACTGGAAAATACCTATATATTTTATAAATTAGTACTATGTTCCATACAGGCTGTAGACATTCTATTAAAATCACATTGTATCATGTGTATACATCTGTTTTGTGTTTATTACTGATGTTACATGGTCAGCACAAGATTGTGTAGAAGGCTGTGGTTTTGGATCTTGTATATGTAGTAATTGTAAGCATATCATCTTGAAAAAGTATACTGCATTAATTATTCGATAAATGTTGATTGCACTGTAAATGTGCCTAGTTAGCCATGGTTGCTATTACAAAACTATGTGCAATCTGCATTCAATGTGATTAAAAACATATCTTTAATTCCACCTAGATAAACGATGATCTAAGCGGAAATAAAGATCAGGTTTTAATCAGATTCAGCTTCATACCACTCAAAATCATGAATAAAAAGGGGTCTGATATTCGGTAAGGAAAGTTGTTATACAATGTACCTCTGATTACAAGGTGTGTTTCCCTGCGAGTTTCCTCCACAAAGGGATCATTTTTCCGTAGTATTGGTGGTGCAATTCATTATAATAAAAAAGCTATACAGAGCTTTGGCCGTATTTTACTAGAGACAAAGTGGCACCCCTACACTTTAAAAACACTGTCTGTGTGTTTGTCTGGTTATTTTGGTAGCTGTGTTTCATTGCTTCTTGTTTATAATGCACTTGATGTTAAATATACGGTAGTCATTTATTTTTTTATTGATGTCCCAGATGTACTATATTGACATACATTAATGCAAATATAATTATATAACTTTTGCATATAAATAGTAAATACTTATTTTTGTATAATACAAGTCTGTAAACATTATTAATTGACTATTTAGTTATAAAATACATACCTTTTGATAAAATCATCTTCATTGAAAAAGATTTTGTTAAGAGAATATCTATGTTTTCTGAAATCAAACGGTTCCTTTGGACCATCACTTTCACTGCTACTCTTTCCAGCTGTATCTTGTTGTGATGAATGACGTTGTGATGAATGACGTTGTTCGGAATCTGAAGAGGAACGTGGTCGCCGTTTACTGCTATATCCCCTGTAAGAATTACCATCCTCATGATCCTGTCTGTTTCCTGTAGTGACATTTCTGTGGTAACCCTCAGAAGTTGAAGGTGAGTGTGTTCTCTTTGTATTTTTTTTACTATGACCACTCTCCCTCTGAGTATCTCTGTCAGGTCTGTGGATTTCCTTTTCTTTAACATCAAGACTTATTGTTGTATACTTTTTATGTTTTTGTCTTTCTCCAACATATCTCGATCGATGTGATTTTCTGGTGATTGACTTTCTATAACCATCCCTGTCACTATCACTTTCAGAATCATTTTGCATGCACTGCTGAATACTAGTATGATCGCTGTGACGGTGCTTACGTTTCTTGTCTTTTTTGTGCACGTGTTTGTAGTGTCTCTCGCCGTCACTATTACGATTATCATCAGAGTAAGATGTTCGATGCTTCTTTTTCTTCTCTCTGTGCTTCTTTTCGCGTTCACATTCCATCCTTAGAAAACAAAACCTACCGTTACCAAACACATGTCATTTCATCAACATAACGTTTACTTTTGTTTTGACCGGAAGTAATTAGAAACTTATAGTCGATAAAACGATAAAATCTAATCTGCTTGTCTACCTCTAATGAACTCAAACTTAATTTCATAAGCTAAAAAATAACTTTTAATTTATTAATTTAGTCCTATTTTTAAAATTATGTCATATGTTATAAATTCTATCAAAATATTTAAATATATTTATCGACTGTATTGTACTGAAAGCTTTTTTCGTTTACTTCCGGATCCGTTGGGTAGGAAGGCGGTTTTTATGAACCAAGAGGGCCACATTTGACATAAAACATGGATTTTGACTCTCATCTGTCGCAGTATGTATGCAAAGAAATATAGAGATCAATGTTGTGTGTAATGCTTGTTTTAATTATGTACACCATTCTGCATGTATCGACGTCTTGGCTGTGGTGTCAGGTCGTTTCGGTAACAAGAAGAAAGACGTTTCGGGACTTTTTTCGGGTCGTTTCGGACATGTCAAAAGTCGTTTCGGAATTTTTTCATTTTTTTTATCTTCTGTAGATACCATCGTCTTTTTTCTTTAAATGTCAACTAAATTTAGACAATCGATTGGATATAAATTATTACAACTTATCATAGCCTTCTCCCTTCATACATTATTACATGATTTTAATAACACATGAATAAATATAATATTCACACAGACACAAATACACAACATAAAAACATCGTTTAAACTATATTACTGGATTTGATGAATTGATTCACATGTCTAAAATATATTCTACGTGTTTCACGTTTTTACTTTCACTAAATTTAATTTCAATATAGCAAAAATAAAATGCTTTAAACATTGTTAGAATCGATGTTAACTCATTCGTCTCTTAATGTGATTATGTCAAAAACAAAAACGTGAATTGAAAACATATTATTGCAATATCAAACAAGGAATTAACCTATCAGTAATAAAAGAAATTGATGTTGAATATAAATATCATAAGTTCCTCTAGATCTGTATTTAATAATAAGATTAGTTTCATCAGGTAACAACACATTGTCAAGTATCCGCTCAAGCACTAGCAATCTGTTACACTATAATGTTATTAATGATCCCAAGCACGGGTAGGTCGTGATACAGGTCATAGACTTTAACCATACTTGTGTATTTACATGACTTTTTATGAAAAGGGAGCGAAATGTTATTTATTTATAAGTGAAAATTGTATATGTCCTGAAACGACTTGATTATGTACCGAAACGACTTTGGGACTCCCGAAACGACTTGTTACCGAAACGACCTGTTACTGAAACGACTTAGCATTCTTGGCTGTGGCGATATAACTTGAAAACGTTATGCAGCCATTGTGGGCCTTATTGCCGAAAATTGCAATTTGTGAACCCGTACGTATACGTTAACAGACTTCTTGAGAGATTGTGATACAAGACTTTTCCTTGTTCAAATAAATATCCCTGTATACAACAAATAATGTCCCTTTTTTACAGAGCCAATCTGGAATCTAGTCAGAGTTTTTTTCTGTCCCCTGCATGCAGACTAAGCCATTTGACAGACATATGTCTGGTATACCAGAAATCTATCTGTTAAAATGTGTTAGTCCGATGTCAGGGCCAGAGGAATGTCGATCTATCTAGAATGATAACAGGTAATTTAACCTGTTTTTTTGCAATTGTCACTGAATTGGTCCAGGGACGTATAATATACTGTCCCTGATTGGTCATATATCTGTGCTTGACAAGAAGAGGTCAATGAATAACAATGCTATTCAATAAAAAAGAAGTATCAGTGCATGGTATGCTTTGTAAAATTGGCAAAACAAAGTGCACTATTAAAGAGGTTAGAGCATCCTCTCACTTTAGGATTGATGCACAACAATGATACACATGTTTTTATTAATATTACACTTTGTATTTGAATTGTTTTTATTCAAAAAATGAAATTGTTTTACCTTTCCTAGATCAATTACTTGCATGATTTGTTTAATTACGCATCTAAATAGTTTACTGAGGTAACCAAAAATGTGTAACATGACTGGACTCTGCCACTTTCCAAGTCCCACTGTCAATCCAGGTTCAATTTGGTTGGCCTCATGATATCAGGTTCCTCTGTTTAATACACTACTCTTATCATAACTCTTAAAATACCACAAGAACACCCAGTGTAAAACAGTCAACTCCTCCTTTATGAGCAGATCACCCTATTACATTACAGTCAACCGTAGACCTAACAGGAACGAGTAATAAACAACGTAATGCTTTCCTTATTCAGGGTCAAAGCTAGAACTTTGTACAACTTACAATTTACAAACGTACTGCTATATTCTAAAATGCATATATTCAATAAATGGTGTATTGGTAATTTGCATAATGTACAATAATAAGTAGCTGATCTATTTATCTTGTACTTCATTCTCTATTACATTACAGTATTCTTTACATTTATTTAATTGCACAAATGATATGCTATAAAACACCTAATCTAGATGTAATTATGTTTCATCACACTAATTACAAAATAATCATGATACACATCATTAATTTTGCAAGTGTGGCAGGTTCTAATTCTAATTATATATAATTGTACATAGGATTAAGGTAGCCTTCTAACTTCGAGCTAGAGGGAATTTCCCTTTAGCTCAGTGGTAGAGCGTCCGACTATAGGAACCTGGAGATCGAGGGTTCGATCCCCGGTTGAAGCACACTATTCTCTTTCCTGTTACAAATGGTGTCCGTGGCCCTTAGAACCTGGGTTGTGGTGTTCGTGGGCGAACTCATTTAAAAAGTGGGGAGTAGTGTGGCAGGTTCTAATTGTACATAGGATTAAGGTCACCTTCTAGCTTCGAGCTAGAGGGAATTTCCCTTTAGCTCAGTGGTAGAGCGTCAGACTAGGAACCTGGAGATCGAGGGTTTGATCCCCGGTGGATGCACACTATTCTCTTTCCTGTTACATAACTATAAAATATATAAAGCGTTCGATAAACAAAACATATCATGAAGTCATGTAGATTAATAGAATCATTCTCCATCTCGGGAGGGACATTGACTAAACCCTCAGCAGATTCTCACACTGGACATTTATGAATGAAATGAAAACTTGCTCCTTGGGTTCAGAATTTTATATCTCCTACTGGAAGGAGGCAATGACTATATTTCTCCCATGATCCTGAAATGTGGTCATTTTGACAAAAACAATTATTTCTACACCAACTATTGATTGACATTACAATCTTCCAGTAATTAATAAGATATGTTATTCTATGGTTTTACTGTGATGTCACAATTATGTCTGTTTCCATTTCAGCATGTATATCTTGTACATGGAAAACTGATATATCCCAAATGATTAAGGGTGGTGATGGAAAAAATAATCTTACCAGTCAAATATAGATAAAGGAATCTCCCAATTCTAATGGGTTCCTGGATAGGCCTTACAATATTCAATTATTAACAGGTAGACATATTTTGGAAATCACTCATTTTGCAAAGGTGATAAATATTTTAACTGTGTCTACCTGCCAGAGATATGTAGTTGACGTCATGCCCAGCTTTAGCTGCCCAGGGTCCCTGCTGACCAAAACCAGTCAATCTGGCATACACTAGACGTGGGTTGTCTGACAGGAGTTTGTCTGGCCCCAGACCCAGTTTCTCCATCACACCTAGTGCAGAAAGGAAATCTCGAAGACATTTAACAAAATATATCACGTAACTCTTAAAGAAATATACTTCCTTATGGAGACATTTACCACTCTTCCTGTGAAAAGTATTCTATAAATGAAGGGAAATAACTCTGACATATTATACCTCATATTATTTGCAGAACACTCATTTTTCTCAACATCATTTTCAAAGGAAAGTTTTGTTTTGTGGAACAGACATGTTTCCATATTACAATTAAACTTTACAAAAAAAAAGATATGTTTACAGTCGGACTTCAGTGTACATTACATTATATGGTTTAGACAAAGTTTTGTTTTTTGTAGGGTGCTGTCTGTTACCAGTATATATACTACATATGTATAGCTATGCACCTCCAACTTGAAAAGTTATTATGGCACTAAAACACTGCAAATAATACACCAGTTTTAAAATGAATGGTATACACTACTACCAGGTATTTCAGTGAACAAACAGAACCCGTGTTGGAAGATAACTAAACAATATAAAATACCTGTCCTGAATGGTTCTATGACGACATCAGCTTTAGAACACATTCTCCTCACCACCTCCACTCCCTCTTTCTTCTTAAGGTCTACAGCCACAGACTGTTTGCCTCTCCCAAGTCTGTCTGTCCCCATCTGTGACTTCACCTGTTGGTTAATGTAAACAATTAAACTGTAATTACTTTGCTTCTAAAGTTGATTTTGACACAGAACCATACTGACACTCAAGGTTAGAACTAGCCAAAAATCGCTTTTAAAAAGTGAGCACTGTTGTTTCTAGCTGTGAATCGTAGCTCCTGACGACAAGAGGCCGGGCAATATATTTAATAGTACTATGTTGTTTCTAGGAAATAGACTTTGTTTTCCTTTTTGCATTGTTTTACAGCCCATGCACTTTAACTCAATTAGGGCCAAACAACAGAAATTGACACTCACAAAAAGTTATACTATAACATCAAATTTAAACTTAAAAGGTGGAGTATAAATTATTCACTTACTCTGTCAACTCGGACAACCTTGGCCCCAAAGTCGGCTAATATCATGGCACAGAAAGGGGCTGGGGCTAACCCCGCTAACTCCACCACTCGGATACCCTTCAATGCCATCTGTAAAAGAACATTATCAATCAAACACATGTAGTCAACAATGAACAATGACACTAGATACACGTAGCCAGATCAGAATGTACAGAGATGCATGAGGCAAACCTATGATATATCAGCTCTAGTCCAGCTTCAGACACTTTGAAAGTAACATATTAGGATGACCCATCCTTATCCCAATAACTTACCCTCGGAGCATCAGGAGCTGGGCGAGTAGAAAAGTAAGCAAGATTATTTTCTGTGGTGTAGTTAGCAACTGCCTCAATAGCGAAATACAAGAGTAGTACTTTGGGAAAACAGATCAATATAGTCGCAATATTTTGTAAGGTATTCATTTTTAATGGTTACAGTTAAAATGATATCTGGAATCTGGTGACAATAGCACATTATGTCAGATCGACCTCATACGTCTATTATCAAATATAGTATGTCCTATACGCCTTTGGACCGACGACTGAACAGATTGTGTGAAAGTGAAAGTAGCGACTGCAATACGTTACGTTACCTCGACACAGTAAGTGTGATGTCATATGCAACAATACTGTTTATTAAATATATCTGGTAACGTTAATTGATTTGCAAAATAACTATTTAGATGCGAGTTGAAAGAGTTACCGTGCTGGAGACGATCAGTTGTCACTTGTGGCCTTTGGTCTATTTGATCCATTGGACTTAACACTAAAAGTTTGTACGGATAGCGGGATAAAATTTCCGCCAAAATGTACTAGATAAAAGTTTGCACAAGAGACGGTGAGATGTGTTCCGAAAAATGGCTATCCATCATAGAATCGGGATATTAAAAAAAATAACGTTCAGTTACATTAAGGTATGAAGAGTTTCACTCAAATGAATAAATTTAAGTTTATTTTAAATACGGTTTTTAAATATTGAACTTCAGACAGAAATGGCATATGTGATGGGCTCTACTTTAGCCCTGTACAATTATCTGACATTATATTAAACCTACATGGTGTGTTATTCTGATATTCCTTGCACTGGCAATGTGCAGACTTGAACATTCTATCTACATGCTTAATACAACACAGCAATTCGATCTAAGTCCGCGGTGATACCTATTATTGTTTCGTTGAACTTTTACCACTGGTACTGGAATTTTCAGATCACAAAATACCGTCGTCATCGTTAGTCATCCACATAAATAAAATTACGTTTTACTTCTGTAAGACCTTCGACATGTGAAAATATCAACTTTCTGAAACATGCAGATGATAGAATTTTACCAATGACCATTATCTGTGGCGAACTTTGACCCCTGTTGTGTCTCGAGCATCACAGTTTTACAATCTTTCTCAAATGGCAGTGTTAACCCTTAGTTGTATATAAGAAACATGAGGCGCTTCTTAACAACCTCAGTCATATGAAGACTGGGAAATACAAGGAATCCCAAGTGCCTTCAAACCAAAGACATATATATAT
>JAUMHH010040223.1:0-24084 GCA_032359455.1 Chlamys rubida
CCCAGTAGCTGCCACCACACACGCATGGCAGCCACTACTACAAACTATAACAGCTAGCCCAAGTGGGGTTGCCAAAACACGCCACAGAGACCTTCATGAGGACTACTCATGAATGTCTTCCCCACTGAAGCCATTGTACAACCTAAAATGCAGGCGACGTTTAGTTTTAAAGTTTAGAATCGATCAGAATTTAGGTCGAGTATTTCTGAAATAAATTTCTTAATTGAATGCGAGACCTTAAAATTGCAGATACAACACTTTATGGTTTAATAACATTGTATCACATTTCATCTGTTTTCAGCAAGATTTATTTATATCTGCCCTAGTCAGGAATATCGATGGCGTTAAAGAAAAATTAATATAACCCTAAAGACTGTTTAGTTTGTATGAACAATTACTGGCAAATTGGATTAAAGATAATAAACGGCTGTATATTTGTTAAAGTTAATGGAGTTTATCTTGTTGTATAGTGGTGCAGTATATAGCGTACTTGCCACCCGATCGGACGTTACATGGTATGGGGTCACCTGCCCGGCCACGTGGGTTTTCTCCGAGTACTTCGGTTTCCTCCAACATTAAGACTCCCCCCACCGCTAAATAAAAGTTGAGATAACTTGTTTCATAATTGTTGTAAAATAAATAAAGTTTACATTTTGTTGAATATACATGTGCACCCACAGCGTACTTTGTTATGACCTTAGTTACGTACATGTATACGTAGCTTAAACTTAGTTTCGTTCTGGTGATATACACATGTAGCTTATTATTCCCCATCATATTCTTATAATTTAATAAGCTATAAACAATGTGAATATACCATTTCCTATTCCTCGTATCAAATTATTTCAGTAAAAAAATGACAACCGTACTCGCAAGTTTGCCTTCTCATAGATCTCACGTTAATTCTGAACAATTATTCTGAAACTTGTTTTTCCTTAGGAGAAAACAGTCTAAATTTAGAAACAAATAATCTATTTACGTAGGGAATCACTGATGTACTTTGTTCCCTTGACGTGAATAAATCACGTGGTCTGGGCTGTGAAGTATATTTTTTCCCGGTGACAATTACTCCGTGTTTGGGCTGTTAAGTCAATTTGAGTCTAAGGAGATTCGCATTTGAGCTTGGAAATTATAAATCCAATAAGTGTGAAACAGGGGCGGATAACTCGTACATACATCAGGATACAGAAGGTTCTTTTTTCTCCGCCATGAATTTGTATTTGACCTGGTGTTAAGCTTTGAATGTGGAAGGAATTAATATCTTCGGGAATATATACGCAGATTCGGCGGCGCATTGTTACTTTGAAACATTTGAGTTGAACTGAATCCAGTCAATTCGTTTAGGCTGTCTGTTCTGAAGGGGTAGAGTGCACGTTTTAACGTGCGACAAGAGTTCCATGGATGTGGATGTTTAGCCTACAAGACTAACTGCATAGAGATCATGAAACGATAGACTCAGTTCTAATTTCAGATCCGGGGAAAATCAAACGCAATCGGCGAATTGGTATTGTAATGATTATTACATATACATGTAACAAATTTCTAAAATTCGAGACATTCCTTTCAGAATTATCTTATTGAAACCATGTGACGATTCATTAAATGAAATATTGCCGCTTGCTTCTGTCTTGATTTTCAGATTGATTTTTTTTCAAAATCTACCTTAACGGATAATTCATGCAAAGGTATGAGCAAAATGGGATTTTGAAAATCAAAGCATTCCTTCAAGAGACTTTGCATTGCAGGAGACAAAACACAACTCCTAGTTTTTGTTGACATCGGATGTCAATGAGGTAATTGTGATGAATGAATGTTGCGCAATGAACGTGGTAAACGGTCAATTCTATTATACCCTTGCATAATGCAACAATGATGTAACTGTATTTAAGACTGCAGATTAGATACACTAAAAATAGATGTATTATAATAACCTTTCTAATAAAGGTATATCACTTTCACGAAAAATGGATATGAAAACCAATTTCCGCCCGTCACCACATCAGCCTCCGTCCCAAGACACCTTACGGTAATCAGGGTGTCGAGAACCTACACCGATTATGATTACCTGCGGGGCACAGCGGTGATGATGTCACTGGGGGCTCATATATAACTGACGTAAAACACAGGGGTGGTGAGAGTAAGGTATATATTAAGCTTCCGGTCTGGTCGATAATTCTTACAAAAATTAACGTCAATTTTGTGCTATGATGTATGGATTATGTAACTTTGATTTATTGTTCGGATATGATTTCACCGGTTGATCACGCGTGATGACGTAGTGTATTTATTGCAAAATGGACGCGAGTTGATAGCGAATTACAGGAGTTATGTGTTTTTTTTTGTATCAAAATAAGTCAGTTTTCTTCTGTTCTGTTTTGTCAATGGTTTCTTCATCAAGAGAACCACCATATAAGGACGTAGCTGTAGGTGTTAAGCCATGTTTACAAAGAGTCACTATCGATTACATCTTTTCGTATTGCAGAGTTATCTGCTCTTGTGAGCAGGTATTCCGTCTTTGCGTATTGCAGAGTTATCTGCTCTTGAGAGCAGGTATTGATTGTTACGTCATTTGTTTGTGAGAGTAACGTCATCAATGTTTGAGAAAACGACGTGGTTTTTCTCACACAAACCAATGACGTAACAATCAATACCTGCTCACAAGAGAAGAAAACTCTGCAATACGCATAGACGGAATTGATTGTTACGTCATTAGTTTGTGTGAGAAAATTACGTCGTTTTCTCAAAAAATTTATGACGTTACTCTCACAAACAAATGACGAAACAATCAATTCCAGCTCACAAGAGCAGATAACTCTGCAATACGAAAAGACGGAATTATTTAATTATGGACTTTTGTTGAGATCGATAGGAAGTAATATGAACCCAAGAAATAGATATTAACCGGTACGAAAGTGCGGTCAATATTACGTTTTAGGTTCCATATCCTGATTTCTATATATTCGCTGAAATAAAAGTCCTAAATTATGATATTACAATGTAGATATGACATGTAGCTCTATTTTATCACTTAACAAGATGGAACATACTGCATACTGCATAATTATGACTGAAAGCATTGTACCGTTACAGTTAAAGTGACGACAACAAGAGTATATTGATCTGCTGTAACCGACTCCGAAGTGATTGTGAATTACCAATAAACATGTTGGGAAAAGTAATCTTATGCATACAATAATGTATGTTTCCCACAAATCTTTCGGCCTTACAGTCTCTTCAAAGTGGTTCATTGCCCAAATCGTTCTAAATAGATATTAGCTAAAAATTTGAATTCGCGATCAAATCGCATAGGAAATATATACAAACGTATCCCATAGAAATCATATCAGATATATAACTTTCTCTCTGACCGAAATAAAAACTATACATTTCCTCGTTTCCAGCGACGTGTGTGCTATCAAGCACGTACGTTGCTCAAAAGTTGCCAAGAAGATACAATAAAACTATTCAAATTCAAACACATTGTGTAAACTATTTATTTCTGCTAAGATCGGCAAGTTGTTTTATCATCGATGACGTATGAATGGATTCGTTGATGAACCCTTGATATTCCTTTATATATATAAACAGTTTTCATAAATATTATAATGAATTTGGACTAAAAACTAGGATACATTTTATGAGTTGTCAGCCCCGATTTAGAAACATTAGTATCTTTGTTAACATGGTCTCATATCTATGTGAAAAGGAGAGAGGAAATACACGAGTAAACAATCAGTGCGATATCGATAAATAATGTAACTAGTTGTATGAATTGAAATGATGTATCTTTATGTAACTTGAAATGATGTAACTTTATGTAACTTGAAATGATGTAACTTTGCGTAACTTGAAATGATGTAACTTTTTGTAACTTGAAATGATGTAACTTTACGTAACTTGAAATGATGTAACTTAATGTAGCTCTAAATGATGTAACTTTATGAACTTGAAATGATGTAACTTAGTGTAACTTAAAATGATGTAACGTTAAGAATCTTCAAATGATGGAGCTTGAAATGAAGTAGCTATATGTCACATGTCCTGATGTTTCTTGAAATGACGCAACTTTTTATGTTATGTAACTTGTAATTATGTGAATTGAAATGATTAATTCTAACAGAAATATCAAAAGCTAAGACTCATCAGAAAATCAAATTATTTATCAAGAAAAATGGAATAAAAATAGATATTCTTTGAGATGATTGGAAACCGTTGGCACGTAATCTGTCACCGTGATTACTTCTCAATTGAACTGTAGGCTATGATGCATGCCTCCAAATTAACTTTCCCGTTGGAGCGACCCTCCCTATACACTCAATATGACTGAACGCATTCATCATCCAGGGAATTTATAGAGCGCAATTTGAATAAAACAAGAGTTGAGAAAGAGCAGAAACAAAAGGAAAAAACCCAAAACTATTTAAAGCGTATCATTCACCCGAATGCATTTCGCTTGATAAAGTGGTATTACTGCTGTTCCCATTAACAGTTGAGAGCCACTTCACGACTTTCAACTGGTAATGTCTGTATCGACCTTCGAGGTGATTTCCTGGTTTTACTTGGATTCATTTAAATTGTCATGAAGATATTTGCGGTTTTCTAATCAATGCATCCGCTTAGATTGGTGATTTTCTGTGAGGAGCTGGTTGGCTTTTAAATCTGATTGTTTTTCTAATTTTAATATTTTCCTTTTATTTGTAAATATTTGTGAACATTGCTTAGAAATTAAGTTACAATACACAAATTCCCTACATCCTCATTGGTTGAATCAAAACCACGTGGAGATCGATGATTTGTGATATTAACTCGGTGTTGCTATTTTTGGAAACAACGGGTTTCTGTTTTTTTATTTTTTTATTTCATATATTATACAACAATTCAGGACTTCATTTCGGTGAGTATGTGGTTATATGAATATGGAAAGTCATACTGACCTCGGCTTCGACCATATGTATAACGTAAATCACACAAGCTTATACAAGCTTATGTAAGTTTCCGCGTGGGTGTGATAGAATTCTCAAAATGTGTTTATGTTCTCAAATAGTTTACGGGAAAATGTGTTATAATTTATCCCAATAAGAAAATACGATCGTTTAATTAACTTTCTAGCGGAACAAGTAAAATAATGGAAATAATAAATTAGCGAACGGAATTAAATAAACCATTGGCTTTTAGCATGACATAAACTATCGTGTCTGAGCAAGGCGAACTGTAAAAACTGTTTATTGGGTGACGGAAGTCAATTAAAACGGGTTTTACTTTTTCAGCTTAAATGCAATCTATTACGAAACAGGTTTATTATTCGGAGTCAAACAGTAACTACTTCACATAACCGAATGAATATTACTTTACGGATATGTATGTATTGTGATGTAAGCTTATAACACCTTGTCGTTTCGTTGAAAAGACGGTGTTTTCATTACTTACTTTTCTAACAAAACTTATGAATTACTTGTATAGGGATATATCATTACCTATACATGTATCCATTTTTATGACTTATCAAAACACCACTGCATTTGTCCTTTAAAAAACAATACAACATTGATGATTAAATAATAATGTTGCGTTATTTTTTCAACACAAAATGTGACCTTGTTAATTTATTGACAGTATGAAGTTATTATTTTGAATATGAATTTTGACGTTGTTTCCCCATTAAAAATATACGTTGTATTTCATATCAATGTTGAAAGTTGAAGCCGTTGTTTCGAAATGAAAAGGTGACGTTGTAACATTTAAATTGTGAGTTTTTTACTGTGAATGTAGCGTTGTAATTTCACTACAAAAATGCTACGTTTTTCAATATAAATTTGATGTTTGCTGTAGTTGATCCACTACTGTATATATATGGCGTTGTTGTTTCATAATTATTGTGGCGGTGTTGTTTTATGATCAATATGTTGTTTTAAGACGAAATTGTGACGTTGTTCCAATCAAATATGACGTCATTTAATACCGTAAACGTTGCATTGGTGTTTCACTTTAAGAAAATATGACGTTGCTTCATCATCAATTTGATATTTGATGTTGTTGTTTCACGTTGTTTCATCATCAAAATTACGTTGTTGTTTAATAACCAATATGATTCTGGTTTCACTCAGAATGTGACGTTGTTTTAATATCAATATCACGTTGTTGTTTCATTCTGAAAGTGACGTTGTTGTTTCAATATCAATATGTAGTTTGATATGGTTTCACTATAAATGTGACGTTATTTCAATAGCAGTACGAGGATATTTTTTTATCAATACATCAATATGAGTATTTCTAATGTTGCTTCAATTGCAATTTAAAGTAAGATTATGAAATAATACAGTCTGGTCAATCAAGCTCCAGTCATTGAATAATCTTGATTATCTTCATCATGAATTTTTTTTATATAATATCGGTCAAAACACACAATGCTACAGTACTGTTTAACTCGACCGACAACCCCATTGTAAAGTACTATGACGTCACACATGATTGACCACTGTGACCCCAATTATAGAAGCCATCCAGGGGATGATAGATTTGTAAAATGATTGATTAATATTTCAATTATTTGTCAGAACTCTGATTTTGGTGTCTTAAAGTATTTGTTGAGAAGAACTTGATGCTAATATAGAAACGTCTCGACTGTTAGGTTTTGACGATAAGAGGGAATATGGGTGACCATACTGTTTACATTGTGGAGAAATGTCTTCAATCAAAAGAGGATCGGGGGTACTATGTACTTTGTAGAGACACGGCAGCTGACACGGTACATGTATAATATCCGCGCACAGCACGCGAGAATTGGCGTATCCACAAGCTCTAAAGAAACGCTTGCTCTATTTCACTTCAAACAACCACACAATCCCCCGCCGTCCGTGTCGCTTTGAATTTCGCCTGAATACATAACCATGCTCTAATAAATCTTACTTCTGTAGATAAAAACAAAGACCTTGTTTAAGATATTGTGTGGGAAAGGACATCAATTATATTCCCCACCGAGCGACACTATTTTTGTAACAGTCAGGATGGTGTATAATAGATTTATACCATGTCGAGTCTGGTTGTGCTCTAAGAAGACATAACAGCGATGAGCAGACCTCATTGTATAAAGCATGGTTAGTTTAACGACAATTTAACGTTAACTTTTTTGTGGTGTTTTCTTTTTTCGAAAATCTCAACTAAAATTAGAGATATAAGTATTCAAAGTTTCAAAATAATGGCATGAAGGCAACGAAAATGAAACTATTTTTAAATTCTCTAAAATCAAAATTTTGACGCGTGAAGCTAACGATACTTTGCAACAATTTGACTCATGTGTGATGTTGGACTTGCACGTTTTAAGTTTCAAAATGCTCTTGCAAGGCATTGATTAAGATGCAGCTAATAGTGCCAACAGTATTTGTTTTCCCCTCTAACAAGCTAAAAAAAAAATATTTTTTTTCTTAACTTTCGCTATATAAATATTCTATGCCACGTTTCTTTACACACGTTCAAACATGCACATGACAGAAAGTGACCTGCTGCTATTATTTGCCAACTTGGTTTAATAAAACCTTGGGCGTTGAAGTGTCACGCTGGCAAGTTTAAAGAGAACGACAGTACTGCTATATTCATGCAGGAAACGTTACCCATGTTTGGTGTATCATGCGTTGCACATGTTTCAGTGCCACGCCCCCAATAATCCAGAACCGATGAATGTATCACTAAATTATGCTAAATCAAAACTGCGTTATACTGCCACCATTTATGAAATGTTGGCATTAAAAAAAGGGGGGTTAGCGATACATCGAGGACGATTCATAGAGGCATTGTGGAAAAAAGGAAAATGACAGCTTCAAGTATGTTGGAGGTAAACGACGTGGCAATAGAACGAGGGTCAGTATAACGAGGGTCAGTATAACGAGGGTTTAATGTACTCCATAAATAAGATTTTACGAATCGTCAAACATATTTAGTTTTCGCTCATGCGTTCTTAATCTTCAACAGAAAATATCAATAACATATATTTACAAACCCGTGAATCTGTATGTTTTCAGATGTCGTTCATTATTGGTAATATTGGGTTTCTATGATGCCTCTTATTACAGCTGTCTTGGACCAGTTTTGATTGATCTTTGAACAGAACAGATGTTCACTGAGTAAAGTCTTGATGATATAGCAATAAAAAGAGTTGTAGTCTACTTCTTGCCAAATAAAAAAACAAACAAACAAACAAAAAAGAAACAAAAAACGTTTCCTATGCGCGTCGAAAGGATGATTTAGCCAATTATACAGAGATTAGTCTATAAATAGACCTCGTGGTGAACTGAGCTCCTGTTAACTGACAGGAACGTATTGCATATCGACAAAACTGTTAAATGTTGTTGCACTTTCTTCAATGTCGAGTCATAAATTTATATATCGACGACTTATCTTCGGGTGTGTCGCAGTAAACGGTCGACATTGGGGATCTATATCTTTTCTCCTCTCATTTCCTTACTCCGTCGTTTCCCTGGACGCCTATCTTCGTATGATATTAGTTGTTAAGAGGACGCGAGGAAAAAAGACAAAACTAACAAAATGCCAGACGATTAAAATCGATTTTCCTTGTTCAGGGATTTACTCAAAATACGTTTTTTGAAGATTTTGATACGCCATCAAGCAGGAAATACATGTATTAAAGTGATAAACTTAGAGTATAGGTATGGCAAACGTCGATTCTGACTACTATATTAACCCTGATGGCTATCTGTGGCTTGTTGCTGCCAATATTTCGTTTTGATAATCAGCGTCTTTGTGAGAGTTCGGTGAAATGGCCATTTTAAACATGACTAGTACCGTTGGGGGTGATGTTAGGCTGCGCACCATATCACAATGAAAATGGAGCGTTACTAGTTTTGTAGATATAATTCAAAGGGAAAATACCAGTTCCTCTTCTTATCGAATTATAAATGATCTAGAGAGTTAGTGTATACTAAACATGTTATTCGCAATGCTGAGTTTGCATGTTACAGACAGCTCCAGCATTGTTCACAAACATATCGACTGGTTTATTGTTTGTCGTTTATTGTGACGTGCATCGTGCACAGACTTTCATCCCAAACGAAAGTATCTTGCTAATATGTTATAAAACGTCTTACTTCCCTCATGAAACATTACGCACAAGCTTTATCTTGTACTTCTATTTGAATAGACAGGATAGGCACCCAAATTTGGTTGAGGTGGGACGTCGGACCATTGTTACGATGCACGCACTGTACATTCTGGAATGTTATCACTTAACGTGATCCGTGTATCAGTTCAAATGCATTGCAATTTTATTATTATATCAATAATCTATATTGTTTGTTTTCTGCTTACGAGTTCCATTGCATTTAGCAAAGATAAACCAGTTGTAATGCATCGCTACGCACAGACCCGTTTCGTCACTGGTACTCAACAAGTGCACGACATTTCGGTTTTGGCGTTTTTACTTCGGTTTTGCGTTTATCATCTTTTCGTTACATTTGTATGGCGGTTTTTTTCTTTTTTCTTATCGTTGTTTAAATTTGACGCTTTTGCATCTTATCGTTGTATCGCTGTGGCGGGTTTTTGTCTATTCGTTATTTTGTTACTTGACGTCTTTCTACAAATGACAAAGCGAAAAGGCGAAGTGTCATATTTGAACTAGAACGCAAGGTTAACGTATAGTATGCGTATTTATTATATATCTAGCTCGAACCGTTCCGACGTTCCAAACCACACCTGTTTGATAGAATATTATTGAAAACTGCCAACTTCCTTGGAAGACGACACTTTTGTTTTAAAGGTTGTTTTTGCAATCGGAACATTGATCAAATATCGCCTACACTATTAGTTATATAGGTTTCTAGAAAAATGGCACGAGGTCATTTAACCTGTCTGTGATTCATTTTGTTCATAACGTAATATAAACCATATGTAAATGGAAAAAGATTTGTAATATCGCAAGTCATCTTCATTAATACAAAACAAAACAAAAACAAACGAAAATTGGGGGTGTAAAAAGACGCTTCGTCAGTGAGTTGCCCCCGGACGAAGCATGTTTAAAAAGCGATTACATATAAAGTTTAAACAGTTTTTCATTTAATAATCAAACGTGATTATCACAAACATAATGTCAGAGGGATAGTGAAACAAGATTCGAGCTGATAATAAATCCTCTCCGAACAAAATGTACAGGCAAAATCTCATGTTAGTCTTTATTTGCATGTACCGTTTTTATAGAGGAATTACGGGCGTTTATACCACAGGACCAGAATCGCATTATGAAAACTATAGCCTAGTTATTAACTAGTTTTGGTTTGTAGTTTGGCAAATAGGTATACATGTATGTTTCGAGTGTGTACTTCAGCAGCTAGCATTTAGCGTGATTTCGGGCAGTTTTTAGACTTTCGATTTGCCGACATTTTAATTGAAGTTTATACAGCCATCGTGACTAACGATTACTGGGAGGTGACTATGTATCTCGCGCTCACGTGACTCCCGCCATTTATAGCATGTGGTGTTTAATTGTTGGGACGTGTACCATCGGGGAAGAGTGCAAACCTGCAACTCGTGATTATCCTCATAAAGTGTCCGGGTCTCCGGGAGATAAATATAACTTGGAGCACCAGTTCGGCTGTTAACTTGGAGCACCAGTTCGGCTGTTACTAGCTACCTGCACGCTTCTATTTTTATCAACAAGGAAACCATCAATCGTAACCGCCTTCCTTATGCACGGTCATTTATGCAATCGCTCAAAGCGTTCTGTTTTAGTTTATTGACTTCTTATTGTAATTTATCGTTTGCTATACAACAAGTTCATCATGCTCTGTGTTACATTGTATATTGTGTTTAACTGTTTTAATATATTACTCAATGCATTCTGTGTTTACACGATATTGATTCACCTCTTTTATCACCTTTATCCGCAAATATGTACAGGGAAAAAACTAAGTCACCTAATATTCACCATCCGATGAAAAGAAATTAACGCAAAAACTGTTCGACTCCTCTGTAATCAACATTTAATTTGATAAACGGACACACAGGACGTGTAGAAAAGATTCATGGCAGGTGTGCACCTTGTCTGATTGTGACAGATTTAATATCATTGAAACGACACATATGCTGACTGTACTATATGATCCTGTATCCAATCTCTACTTACCGAACTCCAGAATGTGCACTGGATGCACAACCTGAGTAGACTTGATACACGTCAGGAGCTGGCTAAATGCTTTCGGTCTTTTGTATATATTTTTCAATGAATTATTGTGGTATCTCATTAATATCAACGATTCTAGCGATGTGTCCTGATTTAAACACAAAGAGACAATATTTGAAAGCACTTACAACAAAACAAATTAAACAATGTAAATCTTTTTTTTTCTTTTAAACTTGGTTTCATACATACAACTATAATTTCCTCATTCGACTTTTACATTTTTGGACTTGTTTTATTCTTTTGCTATTTTGCCTTCTTCCATTGAGAGAGGAAAGTAGGTATTTTTTTTCTTATTTTACCTTCTTTGAATTATACCATTTTTTTTTTCTTTTTCCTCTGTTCAGGTCTAAACACGTGTAATGTCATATCCCACACAGTCCTACAGTGTGATATGTGAGTGTACGTGCGTTTATCCTCCTTCTGGCTAACGTACAGCGGGGGTTGACCTCTGCACGAACGTGACGTTAAGTAAACATGAAGGAGTCTCTCCCCCGCGTCGACACCTCCATTCTTCCGCCTCCGTTTTTATCTGTCTTCTTAAACCCACAGCATCTGTGATCCCTGTCTCCATTTTATTGAATCGAGATAAAAAATAACACCGATTCGTGTTATTTCTTGTAAATGTTTTTAAGCTTTCTGAACAAGTGAGTGTTTGATAAATTTACAACTTCAACACCTCCGTACATAATGTATGTCACGTTAACGTCTATGATAACCTCTCACGTTTTATCAAACAAGGTCTGCACAGGAAGTTCGTATGTGGAATGACGTACATTAAAACCCGTCCAAGAAATGTCACGCGCTTCGTTCGGCAGAAAAATACATGTTTCTACCAAGCTTAGCATACTTTAACGTAGACGTACATACATGTATGTATGAACACAATATAAACCGGAAACGAGATCAGGATGTCTATATCACGGGATTGCCAAATAGGTCAAATATTTGGCTTAAGAAAGGTAGCGATCAAATTTACTACGTGTGTTTTTGTTTTGATCCACGTCGTATAGATGTGCTGGCAAGCTTTACTTGTTGTTCGTGAGGTCATGAAAAATAATTGTCGTAAATAACTGCACTGGTTTGTATAAATAAAACTAAGACAGGACGAAAGAAAAACGTTACTTCAGTATAAACAATAGCAAGTTTGTTTAGTGTGTAAATAAAATGATAAAATGAAAGCAAGCGTCGACTTATGACAGCCTTAACGTACAGAAATGGTGGAACCTGTAACTTGTTATTTAAAACATTCTACAAGAAGTAGACTTTTAACAGCGGTAGCGATTAAGATTTTCGCATTCTTCAGGTTCTGCGACAACGAGAGCAGATTTCTTTCTGATATCACGTCGTAAAAGGCTTTCAATTATGGATATTATTTTATAAAATATTTGTTTCGTCCCTTTCACTCTCCGCTTAATCTTCTTTTCCATACTAGGTCTTAGGCTACATTTTATTTAGAAATTTTTTGGTCGGCATGCGCAAGTTAACAATGCGAGTGAAAAGTATGAATCCGAATATATTTCATGTACTTAAAGTAAAGTGATTACAATTATTATCGTTGCATATATAGCACTTCATTTCGGCCTTGAAGGCGTCGAATGAGGATATCGTATGTATGTTCTAGGAGGGAACACTAAGTTCCTATATATAGTGTATAGATTGAATGATTAATTTATGATGCAACGTTTGTTTGCGGGCGTATATAGCTTAACTTGCGACGTCTGTGTATTCTCTAAGCCAAAAGAGTAAGGTAGTTTGAAATTGTAATGCTGTGTTATTGTGATTGAGTTTGAACAAGGATGTGTGTCTTTCCTTCCTGCTTAAATCTACCATCCGCAGTCTTTCAGCAATACTCTCGCCGTACAGATTGTCCTGGCGTACACGTTGAGTACGAATGTAACGGTCTATAGCGCTGGACCAAATCACGCGGATGTCCGTCGCAGTGCACTAGCTCCAAACACTCCTACAGCACTCCGCGTGCAGTCGAATCAATGTCTCGTAGGCTCTTTATTAAGTTCCCTTTGTGGATACTATTAAATTTCATCTGAGATAAAGGCAAGTGACTAGTTCGCCTTGGCATTTCCCAATCTGGTCTTCTTAGACGCTATAATAAAATATCATCAGTCACTCTAGGTTCAGAATTGCGAGCTTAGCACTTCATTGGGGAGAGACTGTTCATGTTCCTCACCTGTGTATCCTCACACCCAGATGCGCCAATGATGTTATAGATTTAATGCTATTTTTATTAAGATACATCGTATAAGGTGCTGCTTTCCACTCCCTGATGCCATTTAGTGCAAAACACTAACCGATGCTAAAATTCATGTCTCCATTCAATTAATTCATTTTTCATTTATTTATTTATATGTTCGTTTGTTAATCATTCATGCAATCATTTATTCATTCATTCATTTATTTACTTATTAATTAGTTGTTTCTTTTCGTCACTTATACATTCATTATGTTTTACACTTTCATTCATTAAGTCCTTCATTGTTATGGAAAAAGGAATTCCAAAAATAATTGAATTTTACGGAAACAAAAACAGTTTCTGGTTCAGAAGTAATAAATCTAAACTAACAACAACTAATATATCAAAGTAAATGTTGTAAAAATTTACAGAACAGAAAAAATATCCTGTCCTTGGTTGATAACATTTCGAATAATACTTTGAATGGAAATCTGATAAATTTTTAGGAGCTAGATGGGTTATCATTTGATATTGAAAGACAGCTGTCATATGTTTTATATATTTCTGGAAAGACACCCAATTTAATTCACAATGTGTCTACGGAGACTGTTAGTATTGATCTATGCAAAATAAGTCTCACTTATATTTCATTTGTTTTAAACCATATGTTGCAGCATGTTAAAAATAAACGATTTATTATCGTCCGTAATAACCATATCTAGTTGTTTTCTTTATGCATTTGATGGACAACTTCGTCAAATGACGTCGGTAGTTGCTTCTCGCAATTTGGTTAAGTGCGGAACCCACACATATTTAAGATGAAAGTATCCTTGCTGTTCTTTAGCCAATATATCGCCCACAGTAATGACAATGATAATTGTTAAGTTTGTTTTTAACACGAACAGTAATTGAATCTGATATTGCGAGCTTTCGAAAACGTCTGTCAAGCAAGTGTTTCTTTGTCAAGCAATGAGTGTAAATGACCGGTGTCTCGACTAGAAACTGCTGAAAACAACGCAATGCCCGTCTCTCTGACAGAAAGCAGACCTGTAGTAAGAGGCCGTGCACCGCTCTTAGGTTTAGCGCTAACTCCTCTGCACATTCTTGTAACAGTCTGGCCGGAATCCTGTCTGAGCCGGACGCTCCATATGGGTCATTGCCCCGAAGGAGTTTAGTAACTCTGTTCAATATTTTATCGATGTCTCAGACAGATTTAACATGTCACTTGTACCTTTATCTGGGACGTTTGAGTCTTCTTCACGTGTCAACTCAGACAATACTTGTTTGAACATATAAACCATCATTCTGATGAGGAATGGAAGGAGCTATTGCCCATTGTCCTTTAAGGTCTTTACACATGATGTATCAACAGGAACATGTCAAACATAATTGTCCGTCAGAGTGTAAATATTTAGCACTATTTTTCTTCCATATTTTGCCTCTTTTTACCAACTGGACGAGCCGCGGGGACCACATCCGCCATTTAGTCGTACAGAAAAATGCGGATCTCTACCAGATTTTTCACTCCAAATAGCATTCCGCCATTCGGCTACCTGCTGACCGGAGGGATTTGTTTTAATATCAGCAAATCAATATACTGGTTTCTGTTAGGTATTTTGTGATAAAGAACTGTTTACTGGTAACGATTTTTCTTTGTATTGTACATTGTGATATGTAATTATTAATGCTCTTTTATGTCTTGGGAAAGGGGCGGATTGCAATAATAATTTGACAAATTCCTTTGTCCGTACTGTGGCTACAGTGTATTAATCACTTCATTGCTAGCATAACGTACTATTTTATATATTTCTCTGACGCCCTTTCATAAGTGACATGACCCTGTGTCCTGGAGCGAATTGCAAAGGACATCACCCTTTAATTATTTTTTTACCTGGGCGTTTGGTCTACTCAAGGTTATTGTCTGTAGCTAGGTTATTAAATTCTATGGTATTGTTTCCTGACGTCAACCATGACCTTTCCACGCTTTTTCCGAAGTCTCGGGTATTTTAATTTCTGCACTTTATTGCAATTTTTCTTCCTCTTCCTGGTATGTCTCTTGTCAGCTAATTTATGTTTTACCTACTCCCTGACATTTCTCGTTTGACCATTAAAACGAAAATGGTACGAAAAACTGTTTATGTATAAAAAGAGGGAAACTGTTACGTAAGTATTTAACCCATAAAATTCGAAAACGCGTTAAATTTTACTTTAGCGCGTTCAATGAATGATTATAAAAACGCGTTTAAGTACCAATTACGCGCGTTATATGCTAATGCGTTGAATGTGAACGCGTTACATTAATACGTTTTGTGCTTTAAACGATAACATGTTAAATGGAGGAACGAGTTAAAATGTCCTCTTTGCCGCGTTGACGGTAAATGTGTTAAACTTCGATTTTCCTTTAAGGTAAAGGGTACCACTGCGTCAGTTATGATCGTGTAGAAAAGAAGAGTTCCACATTCAGAGGAGTTGTTTTTACTTGGAGTACTCTTCCTTCTATATAGATCACGAGGGAACCAAACACTTTTTTTTCTTGTTCAGAGTAGCTTCCAGTCAAATTCGTAATATCCATTTGGGTCCATAAATCGCTCACTAATTTTAACCCTAGCTTGTATAATTCCTGTACAGCAGGAGCTTTAAGTCAGACGTCTTTTAGTCTGAAGTTAAATATATATGTGAAATAGTGTACAAAAGTTGGTCGGAGATGGTAAAAGAAGTCATTTATTATTGTCTAAGGAATTATATGAGATATGCACCTAAACAGGGTTTATGACGAATTCTGATACGGTACAGTTCATCAGATTCGACTCAAGACCATTAAAAGGAAAATTATCGTTAAATATGTACAAAAATGTTTATCAGTTGGTCTTTATCATATTTGTATTTCGAGCCTAACATGCTGATTGGTTGATTTCAGGTGTGACGTATTGCCCGCACGAGTACGATGGAATTCTTTGTTGGATGACCAGTCCGACTGATTCCTTTGCTTCGGTCAAGTGTCCGACTGTCTACGAGGGTCATCCTGTACCGGGTAAGTCAATATTCTGTATGTATTTGATGTGTGTTTGAAATTACTTGTATAATATGTCGGTGTATGTCTAATATGTATACGTCTATGAAATGAAAAATTAAAAATTAAAAAATGAAAAAAAAATATTCTGTCTTCCACTCACATCTTATTTAGTGATGAATTGACGAAATGAGCACGTGGTGCAGTAAAATGCGTCCTTTGGTTGGCTTTCTGCTTCTCCAAACAATAGGTGCTTCCTTTTCGTCGTATTTTTAGCGGATATTTTACATAACTATTCACTAGGATACTAAACAAATTTTGAAACATTCATTTCCTGTACTCAGGATGTTTGATTGAAAAGTATTTCCCTATTTTCCCTGTTTGCGAAATCAACATAAAATGTGAAGGTATTTTATTAAACGCTGATATATTTAGTCTGAACATATTCTCATTAAGAAAAAGGTATTTTTGACATAAAGGTGCACGTAGAAGGTGGCATAAAGAGTTATCGTGGTTTGTTAATGAGGTGAAAAAGCAATTTGTCTTTTCACGATTTTTTTTGTTTCGAGAAAAATGTCTTTGGGGCGTATTGCAACTGGTCATTTGGTTTGTCGGAGTTTAGTGATTTTTTTTAATTCGAATCCTTTACGAACGCCGAGGTAGCTTGGGAGCTCTGTAACGGGGGGCTTTACAAATAAAACTTGTTACTTGTCTCTCGATTCGACTCTGATTTTTTATTTATCCTTTTCTTATCCAATAATATAACACATTTATAACATAGAAACAATTTCAGAGGATGGGAAACAAACTTAAAGCCTTTGTTATACAACTTTATTGTTAAATCTCAACAAATCTAGGTCACATTCTCCGCATTTTAATGCTCATAAGTACAACGGTAATGTACGAAATCATCAATACAAATGTCCATTACCCGAACCAAATGTCGCTAAAAACTGACCCCTTCAGGTCGGGGATCGAACAAAGAATACACCTGATGTTACCCACTGCATGTATCGTAAAAGGCGAGTAATGGGTGCTGGGTGCATACGGTTGGTATTTCAGTGAGATAGCACTATAAAGTAGGCATCAGATCCGCGCTAACACAAGGAGGCAAGTACACCAATATACCCTGTCTCCAGCGCTCAAACACACATGCACGCTTACACAACACACTAAAGACGACATGAACACTTTACAAAACTGTCTGTGATATCAGAATCACAACCGTGTTTAATTTTAAGTTATAATCACCATCATTATTACATTGGAAAATAAACTTTTCGTCTGTCGATTTGACGATCGATATTTGATTATGCTCATTAGGGTAGCCACTACCACGGCTCTCATCTTTGAGGACATAGCATGGATTGTTATAAGCGGGTATCTTTGTTGTTTCACTAGCATTCTCCGCAGATAAATTATCTGTTGCGAGGGCATTAACCCCTGAACGAAAAAGGGAACAAACCAAGAGAAAACGTTTGAAACCATAGCAAAAAAAGTGAAAAACATTTTTTTAATCGAATGTATGATTTAGTAAACACTGTTAGAGGGACTCACCACTCTTATAATGTATTCAAACCTGGACAAATTATTTCTTATTAAATTTGTTCTTATTTTCATCTTTTTTGAATAATTACATGTACTTGATGCTGGTATTTTAAGGGTTGGGAACATTTTGAAATTAATCCTTGTGGTGTTGCTGAAAGAAAATTTCACATAGTAGCAGAGCGGATAGGTTCACTGCTTTCCAATCAAGAAGTACAGTGTTCGAATCGCCATGGCAGAGATACTTTTGTCAAAATGGAAATAAAAATAATTCTTATGTAACACTCTTTGGTGTGGTAAATGGGTGAGGAAGTGTGAGTTCAAAAATGTCAGACTAATTGGAACTCTTCTCTGTTGGAGATAAAATAAAGAGCACTGAGACTCAATATATTAAATAGAATTACCACATACGTTATTGTCTTTTGCAATACACAACAAATGCTACCACGTCACCAATTTGCTTACTTCCTTTCACGTTCACCGGCACGTGCGGCGCTGGTTAAGACCATATTTGGCATTATAACACCGACGACACAAACCAATTACACCGGTGTTAAGATTAATATGCTCGTGCTGAGCTTGTTCCACTAAATCACAGGAGACTAATCTTCCTCTTCATGTTGATGTGGATATTTTGGGTAGAAATATTGGATAGCAAAATTTCAATTACGGTCAGTCTTACAGGGCTTAATCAATAAACGTAAATATCTTGAGATAGTTTTATTTTATTTAATTTTTGTTGGTATTTAAAAGAAAACGGTAGGAGTGTTCGGAACTGGCTATATTTGTGAATATATACTTAGCGCTATGCTCAACGTCAGAGATTAGCCAAATGGAATTTAGATAAGGCTATGTCGTAATTGGCCATATCCTGTGACCTGAATCTGATAAAATCACCATGTTTGTCTGTTGCCAAGTTTTTACGTTATCTTAAAGCATGTAATTTAAAAATAGCTTTAACAAAAAATATGTTTACCAATTAGCAGTATACGGTAAATGACGTAATCTTATAATCATTTAAAATCATGCACGTGAATTGCAAAAGTAACACATTTTTTATCATTATTTTTTACTTATTTTTGTGATCATCAAAAGCAAATATTTATACTGTTAAAAACAGTACTGGGAGATATATTGATATTAGATTGATTCTTTGTATCAGTTGTAAATTATATGACAAATCAGATAAGTATATATATTGTTAAGTATGACAAGTTAGTAATTGTGTTCACGTTTAGCCTAGAGGTTTAGGGTAAATAACTGGCTTGCTGTATACCACTGAATGATCGTTAGTGGCGACTAATACATGGCTCTATCGTCCCAGCTGGTTGCTTGTTTTTCGTATCCCCAACTGAGGACACTTGAGACGGAAATACTGACCTGAAGCCTTAGCAGTTAGAATTGGTTTGTTTTTTAACTTTTCAACTGTGGTGTCCAACAGTTTTTTCAAAAACCCGTCTGATAAACTCTTTATAAGCATAATGTGATCGGATCTTAAACTGTGGACAAAGTTGTACTCTGAAATCAAAGGGTGTATACTATCATACGTTTTGCTAGGATGCCTTATTGTTTCCTTGACACTAACCCGGTTCCATTTTTTTTTGAACGCGGCATTGCTTGGCTTTGACAAACGTATACATTAAATTGATCGAAGAGAACGCTTAACCTTCTGGGACACCTGGTAGTATTCCTATTGTACGTGTTTTATATGTCTCCGTGTTAATCTTTTATTAACTAATTTTCTGCTTTGTGTTCATGGATTTTGAGCTGGATTTTCGGTTTCGTTTACACTTTACTTCTTTCATAAATTTCTGCAATTTTCATTTGTTTGTTTCTGATATGTGTTTGTTTTGATCATTAAATAAAAAAAAAGCTAAAACGGCAGCAAGTTAGCTTAAGAAAATATTCATCCTTTTAGACATACGTCCACATATACGAAAGTTCCTTAAGGGGCCGCGGTAGGAAAATAGGTGTTTTATTCCTTCCTACTTGATCAGACAGCTGTATGGTGCAGTGCTACTAAGTTTTGCATATTACCGATGTATTACCTAGTCTTATAAGTGCAGTCACATGCTTGTATTTTACGTTTATCTTTTAGATATAGTTAACTATAGTATCTATAGTCTGTATCACACATTACATCTCCAGCACACATGCACGCATACACACATAGGGATGTATTAGCCAGGTGGCATAGGACTAGTAGTTAGCGCCTGATAAGGCAGCTCAAAATTGTATTGATTAATGTATATGCTAATGGTATTAATTATATATCTATGTACGGTAAAGCGCTTTAGTGTGGCTTATGTTAGCTAGATAGGGCGCTTTATCAAATGCTGTATTTTATCATTATTATTATTATATAAGTAGATACATGGTAACTGATTTGTAAAATAAGTCATATCATGTTTCTTAATCTGTATCTAAACCATCTCATATGTATAGTTGAAAAAGTTGTATGCATGTATTAAATGAAAGCAGTCTATCGTAAATCATTAGCATGTCAGTTGTAACATTGGCAGATAAGGATATAAACATGATATTTGTCGTGCTTATCTCGAAACCGTTACGGAGCAAACAGTGTTTGCACAGACACGATTGATAATTGATTTTTCGTGTTAAAAGGATGTCGGTGTCTAGTTTTGCCCAGACCGATGAGCGCGTGCGTCTGCGATTTGTGGCGATGGTGAAAACGTATCGCATACTGTTCAGGAGTTTTTACCATTACCTGTGTGTGAACAGGGCATGTTGCACAAGGAAGTGCCAGACGTTGTGTCTAAGATTTATATAACTCGGTGATTACGCTTCAAGTAGCCAAATATTTACACATCAGGGAGGTTGTTATACACCTATTTCTATAAATAAACTAGGGAAACAAGCGGTGTGTT
Source organism: Chlamys rubida (assembly GCA_032359455.1). Classification (NCBI taxonomy): domain Eukaryota; kingdom Metazoa; phylum Mollusca; class Bivalvia; order Pectinida; family Pectinidae; genus Chlamys; species Chlamys rubida. The sequence continues at coordinate 20,817 of JAUMHH010040223.1, forward strand.
TAAATAGGAACTGGTACAACGTAGTAATTGGTTCCTCAATATGAACTCTTTGAACTCATTTGCTGTGGAAGGTTTTTTATCACAAGCGCATTAGGTTTCTCTGGATTGGTAGCACTGCACTTTGTACTACAACTTATATAAATTTAATTAATTTTATCGTTTGCGTCCCATATTTCATATGCTAAGTCTGTCAAGCATGTGACATAAATATTAATAAATGTCAGAGAAACTGAAAATAAAAACTGTAGCAACGCTTGTAAACAAATATTTGGTTTAGTTGTTAACGTTTTAGACATTTTAAAGTCATCTTATTTTCTGAGGCTAGAATCCGCACGTTTCTTTAACAGAACAACTGTAATTCAGTTTTAATCTTTTCACATTTGTTCAAGCGGCGAGTAATGAGATTAGGGTCATTTGTTAGAACCCCGTTGGAATTGTTATTCCATACCGAATGATGGCCGTGGCCTTCCGTGTAATGACAGGAAGTCACAGCTCCTTGGCTGAAGTTGATGAGGAGAGGTTTGCACTAAAAGGGGTTTTTAACTTACTATTAGCTCTATTGGTAGATCGGCGGGCTGGAAAGTCGAAGGTCACCGTTGGAAGCAATATCCCACACCACGTTTGCCCTGTAACACGTATTTCTGTTTATCTAAATCCGTATTTCTTGTAGCACTAATTTGGGTTTTAATTGAATGGCATTTGTCTATAGATATATCAAGGTAACTTACTTTCATGTTAATCCGCATTGTATGTCCGTTAATAATCTAACAAGAACCACGCCTGTCCGTAGAAAATAAATCACTGTTCTTGGATCTGCTTTTTTTTTTCTTGATACATATTTTTTAAATATCTCTTTGTAGTGATGAAAAAGGTTCTCTTTAACCGAGTCATAATAAATTACTTCCGGTTTTTGGCATTCTGAACTGGAAAACTCTTTTAAAACGCAAACAGTTACTATAAGATATGCTGAATTAAATTAATGCCGATTTTCGTTAATATCTTTCCATTTCAATATGTATCTTTCCGAAATGTGTTCCTTCCTCTGTTCAATTTGTTTTTGCTTTAATTCTTATTTCATTAAAGTAATCATTTACACATTAATATTTGGGAACCAAATTGAAACTCCATACCTTGATATTCAAAAATTACTTTTTTGCAAAAAAAAAATATCCAATCAATCATTGGTTTATATTATCTGGCTTTACGGTTTATTACATCAAGCTATCTGTAACCTGTAGCGCTCGTGTTGATTTATGTCATGAGTGTTGTAACGTTTTTGATAATATATGCAGGTTTTGTGAAAATAATACGCCTACTGTATCATACTGCATGTAATCGTAGGAGGTGACTCATGAGGGGCCGTCCTGCAGATTTTTTTATTTTTTTTTTTACTTTTTGCGTCTTCTTATTTTTGGACATTGAAGAAACGAAAACTGACCTGCTCTTCCTCTCAGATGCAACACTTGAGATATATGCCTTTTCTTTCCTTACTCCACTACCTTTCTTTTGGCGGTGTCTCCATAAATAGATAGCATTGTCTGCTGAGAACACGTTAAGCCACAACGAACAAACAATAAACAAACAGTTATTTTTAAAGTAAAAATGAAACACAATGCCTGAATTCTTAGTCAAAGGGGAAATAAACTAACAAGAGGCAATGCAAAATTAAATATATTCAACAATCTCAAAGACAAAACCAGAAGGCGAAACCAGGTGATCTGAAACGATGTGCGACCAAAAAAGATAAAAATAAAATACGTTTTTGTTTTAGATATTAACGCTCAGACTAAACAAAGTGTGATGCGATAAGATTATTAAAATCTAGTATTAGTGGCAGACATTGAAATTTCGTACTTGAAACGTTTTGTATGATGACCGTAGAAATGTAAACTCCTCCGATAGAAAACCATGGCTACATCATGCATTTGGTAAACTGGAAGCATTTGTCAGGAAGATCATAATAATTCAAGCAGGCTTTGGAGTAACGATTGCTAATGTGTATTAATCATTGGATATGGGCGTTAGAGGATGCTATCTTTAGTTTCAAGGTCTGGAGAATTTATGAGATTCAAAGAGTTCTCAAAACTATTTTTAAAGCAAGAACAAATATAATTCAATCACCCAAATATCGGTTAATGATTAATTTCGAAAAAAATAACAAACGCTTGAAACATATAGTTTCGGACGGGTGTACTTTGTTTTACAAACGTGGTGGCCAAGTGGTAAAGGCGTCTGACATTCTGATACGACTAGCCCTCCACCACTGGGTCATTGGTTCAAGGCCTACCTGGGGAAGTCGCCAGGTACTGGCCACAGGTCGGTGTTTTTTCTCCGGGAACTCCTCTGGCTTTCCTCCAACACCAAAACCTGGCACGTCCTTAAATGGCCATAGCTGTTAATAGGACGTAAAACACAACCAAACCAAACCAAACTTTGTTTTAGTATTTTCAATACCCCGTCAACATTACATGTGGTCACATGACCCTTAGTATGAGCTTTTAGATGGCATCCCTTGCACTTTTATGTGATTGTCCCATCTGCTTACATCGCATTAGCAACATTAACTGGTCAACTGGTCAGTAAATGACGTAATAACATAAAAACTGGTCAGTAATGTCATAATGCCCTTAACGTCTGATAGAGGTTGTAAGGCCACCAGACGACGGGAGTGGTCAGTCATTACAGACTTGACCCCAAGGCTTCGTTGACGAGATTCCCTATGAGATGCCTTCAAATATTGGTAATGGTCATATTTCTGCTGTCCATAAATCATTAACCAATTCTGCGAAGATTATTTATCTGGAAATATGATAGGATTAATAAGCACTTTAGGTGTTGTCTATGTGAAAGCTATGTCTTTTATACTTGTTAATAACGGTTATTTAGGCTTTGTTGGGCGTTCGATTATAAAAATATCAATATTCTCTCTTGACTTATGGTCAGCACTTTTATCATTATTTAACATCCGACATCCCTTGTCTTTTTAATTTCTACTCCGTGATATTTCCACTTGGATTTTTTTTTTCTAAAATATAATCTGTATCTTCATTTTACAGATTGGTGAATATAATATCTAGAGGATAAAAAATAAGCAATTAGATGTGTTTGCTGCTTTCCTGATTTCAATGTCTTGCCGGCTGAGTCATTAAAACATTGTTGCAAGTACATTTGCATGCGGTGAGCAAATACTATGTAAAAACCGATTAACGACATCTTATGGCTTTGAAACATGTAGCTAATATTATGTGCTTGCTGTACAATAAAATAT
>JAUMHH010040224.1:0-10027 GCA_032359455.1 Chlamys rubida
ATAACCTATTAGGTTATAACGTACCCAGCGACTGATCAATATTGATAGTAGTTGCGTGCCCCTGTGCTGTGGGTTAGCTGGCTGTGTTGTGTACTGTTTATGGGATAATGTTATCGACATCTTTACCCGCCAGTCTTTCGTAGTATTTGTTCCCCAGGTGATCTTCTCCTTTAAGTATCGAGGTTGGAGCACCGAAAGAATTCCAAAAATGTCGAAAGATCCGTAAGATCGGAGACCCTTTTCTCTCCATGTTGTCTGCTGAATTATTGCAGAGCACATTTAACACAAGTCCAAGAAAAAAGGATATGAAGCAATATGACCTTTGCAAAATAATTTCAACTTATTTCTATAAATATTATAAATATATAGTCTGTATCGATTTATACTACCCAAATATGATATTGTTACAATTTAGAGGCAACGGATTGCCTCAGCTTTAGGGTTTTACTCTTAAAAAGCACTCTCTTTTTCATGTCCCTTTTGGTTCTTTTATGCATTTAATATTACCTAGTTGTGACCAATCAGATTGCTTGTTACATAAATTATAAAAAAGATGGCTGCTGAAAGAGGGACAAGATTTTCGCCAGCGAAAATTTTTACTGGAAATAAGTTTTCGAATGATGGAAGCTTCTTAGAAATGTTTAAAAAACAAATGGAAAAGAAAGATGAATTGAATTCAAACACAACGAAGGAATCAGACTCCTCAAAGGTGGATAAATCGTCTTCCTCTTCTGTTGGTCAAGAAACTTCCAACTCGACGGCCACTGACAAAAAACCGGTTGTTTTACCTATTGTAAGGACGGAAACAGGAACACGAAAGAACATTTTTGAAATAGATTTTTATCGAATTAAGTTATTGTTCACGACTAGAATGCCTTAATTTATGTATGTTGTCATTGTTACCAATATTTTTATCCTTGGAGAAAAGGGAAGCAACTCTTCCTCACTGTTAATCAATGAAATAATCTTCATAAACAACCAGGTTGGGCAAAACGGCGCATGTGGGTAATGCTCCCGAATTTCTCGTTTTGAGTGACATCAAATGATGAATTAGTGAAATAAAAACACACAAAGTTCTTTCAACACAAGTCCAGCAAAAAGGGGCGTATTTTTTTAATCAAAATCCAAAATAACAAAATGAAACATTTCTACACAAAAAGTTATCGATTCTGATGTCTTAGTTTTTGTGAAAATGACCAACCATATTACTGACATTGTTCTCCATTAACTTAATTGTCAGGATTGGGGAAAACCACCAACTTGTGTATAATACGCAAACTCGCCTATTATACACCAGTTGTAGTATGGATTTGTTACTAAAAATAACCGAAATCGCTTTAACAGTAACTTTTGCAATATATTATTAAAAATCACATTAATTTACGACAAGGTAAATAATATTTTGCTACAAGATGTTTACTGTTCAAAAGCATTGGCTACTTTAAGAAGTAAGAAACTTGATGTAACTCTACCGGAAGTATTGCATCTATTTTTGGTACTTTCTCACATGCAAATAAAGATTATTTTTGCATTTGTATGATGTTTCATGACTAAATAAATGTGACTTGGACAAACAATTGGAAAAAAGTTCAGCTTATTTGTCTATTTTAAGTAACAAATCCATACCCCGATTGGCATATAATAGGCGAGTTTGTGTATTATACGCAAGTTAGTGGTTTTCCCCAACCTGATTATATATATACTGTATATATAAGTTCAGTATGTAGTCGATGGGATCATGACATGTGAGCATGTTTCTTTCCGTGTGCTTTTTATAGCTGATCTACAACACACTATAAGCATTGTGGAGCTGTGAATGATACAATTTGTAATTTTTACAAAAATTTAGACAACTGAATAAACTTATCATTGCGCACAATTGCACCTCATTGTATTATATACTGGATTATGTTGAGAGAATGATGCCCTTTATTGAACATGTTCATAATGTTTCAAAGAACTTAATTTGTTTTCATTTCACTTTATTCCCAATTTCAGTAATAGAAATGTTACTGTAAATGGTAACTGTTGCCCAAATGCAGGATTATCATGTATACCCATATGCTGTATCCACCACTGTTCCTAGCCTGATAACGGTTTAAGTCTTAAGGTGGATTACATTTTAATATAGGCCTACTGTACTGTGTTAATCGGTATAATTTTTTCATGGTCACACAAACTCTATTTTTGAATCAAAATAAGGAAAACTATTGCAAGAGACGTCCCCAACCATGTTTTGACAGTTGTTACATATATACATTCCTATTTTTACTTCCTGTAGCATTTTCTCTGCTCCCCACATGCACCTCCCCCTCCATTATTTCTGAAAGAATATTGTTATTGCCTTGTCTCTGCATTTTTTGTCCAAAACAAATGGCTTCAAACTGTTAGCTATGTAAAAAAGAATCATATGGTGAATCAGAAATTGTCACTCAGCAATATGATATAGTGTCATGTTACCTACTGTATATAAATCATGATCAATGTACCTATGAGTATGATATCCCTGATATGATGAAAGAATTTCCATCTAAATTTGTCAGTACTTCTGTTGTCAGGTAGGGAAGAGGAAAGGGGCTAATCGTGCACTCAAAACTGGTATTGTGGCCAAGAAACCAAAACCAGAGAAAAAAGTAAGTAGCAAGGGTCTGATGTTGGTGTATGCTGTAGCTCCACAAGACAGTCAACACACCTGGCATATATATTTTTCATGTACAGCTGCCAGTATCCTGTAGCTAGGTAACTGATGGTCTTGGTTATTTTCTGGCAAAGAAACCCAGTTACAACTCGACTAGTATTTTTTTTCTACACATGAAGGTGTACATGTAATCCCAGATGTACATGTGTGTTACTACCAAGTTTCTTTTTTGAAAGTTAAAATTTCACTTCAAGGGTTGATTCCTGCGTCTTGTTGCTATATTTTCCTTTACATATTGCTAGTCACACCCAACCATGCATATTTTGGGTCATTCCATAGGCAGAATCCAGTTATCAATTTAGATGACAGTTTCAGCTCCATAATTTCACAGTTTATTTTTTCTAATCTCAACTTCACCTTCATGAATACACAGAGTTACAGTAGTTGTTGGGAAGTAGATACTTTATTGGATAATTTTATCAAGTTCAAGGTCATTCAAAGGTTATTCTTTCTGTCCGAGTAGCTGATGGTTTCTGTTCCATAACATTCCCATATCTTACATACCGGTAATGTTCTCATGATCACCAAACTATAAAACTTCATGAAGTTGTTTGTGTTGATTAGAGGTGAACAGCTATGATTTTTCTGTCTTCAAGGTTGATTTCCTCTATCTGATTGACTGATGATTTGCTGATCATTGTTTTCATTTTCTCTACTTTGTACATGTAACTTTTTAATCATGTTCATCAAATTTAATGAGGTTTTATGATAAGTGCTTTGTACAGGTCAGGAAAAAGATGATTTTTTTGTGGTTATATAAGACAGCAGTACTCAGTAGGCAAATAATGCACCATTCAACATACTCTTTTAATTAATAAAGATGAAATATGTAAGCAATGATTCTGACCAAAACTTCTATTGTCACTTGCATTTGGTCTGCCATCTCCCATATGGTCACAAAGTGTTTTAACTAAAATAACAATTTTCTAGATTGGTCGGTGATAAATGTACAATACGTTTCAATTTGCCTTTTCCATAGTACTAGTTTTGCCAGAAACAATGCATGTTAAGTTTCAGGATTTTACAGAAATTCTACACGTTCAATCTAAATTATTTGAGTACAGGACTCAGAATTCAAATTGGATTTATCAATGCTGGAGCTTCCTGCTAATTGCTTCAGAGTTCCATTGTGAATCTGACATGTTCTGTCAAGTTCTATTTACCAGTAGTCATCTGTATCTACTTGTTAGTGGTAGATCTTGTATTTGAACAAAAAGTGTTCTCCAAGGTGGTAAGTGTTTTTTTTTAGATTTCCATGAATTTTGATGGCACATTTAAATGTTGTAAAACATTGGCTTTTTCTTTTTGCCTATACATACCTAACATGTAATTTCATGTACATGTATGTATGTATTAGGAACATTTCTAATAATATTCCAAGAAATTAATAGTTCTATGTGAATGATTTTGATAGGGTGTTTGAACATCTTATCAAAATTTGCAGTTGTGAAAACCAAACTGTATTTGAGTGTTACATTTTTCAGGATACAGGTATATTAAATGTGTTAATTCTAAAAGAATTCTGAAAAGAAAAAGAGAGAATAAGTTACCACTTTGAATAGTTGTTTGTAGAAAGATTTAAGAATTTTAGAACTGAGGAATTTTTTGTTGTTGTGTGAAAAGATTAGATTCTTTTCAGGAGGATTCTGACGGTAGCGCTTGGTCTAAGTATTTAGCTGAAGTGAACGAATATAAGTCTAAGATGTGCATGGATGAGGACAAAAGCAGGCCACTAGTGAAATGAGTAGTCCATGCAAAGTGAGTATTTGAGGACAAAAGCAGGCTGCGAGTGAAACGAGAAGTTTACATGGGAAGTCACCATTATGACATCTCTGAGAAGACATGATCTGCATTGATAGACTGTATTCTGAGAGAAGTTGACCAACCGCAAACTTTTCTACCTTATAGCTAACATCAGATTAAAATGTTGGCGTTTTCGGTACTTGGAGCACTTGATTTTCCAGACTGAACTACAAGTCTTTTGTACTTAGATTACGGTAGTTCATTTTTGGAAAACTAAGTTTACATTTTTACCCATGCAATATTCAATTTGTTTGATTGTTTGATAAGTTGAAGAAATGAAGAGATTTTATTCAGAAATTTAAAATTTGTACCGATCTTTTGGAAGGTCTAACATATTTTGCATACTGACATTATTTGATACTGATTTTTGTTAAATCATTGAATTCTGTCTGTGGTACATTGCTTTCCAGAAATTGTGAATTCATATATCCTTGTATAATGGAAATTCTACTTATTGAAAAAGTGAGCACACTCTGTGCATATTTCAAAAGGTTACACATATATATAGATCCTAGATTCTGATGGGCTGACATGTACACACTCCAGACAGCAACTTCCCTTAATAGATAAATTGATATGTCAGTCTTACTTTGTTATTGATGCTCAAGCCTATAGTTCAAAGATGAATGGAATCTGTGCTGTACCAGTAACTTATATATAAACACATATATATACCGTATATATTTATAAAGGGAATGGGTACTTGCTTAGTTCTGATTGATGGTTGAAAACAATAATTTTCCTAATTATTTTTGAAAATATAAGTTTAGTTCATTCAGTTAGGATACAGGCTCTGACTTAATTCTGATTGGCTGTCTCTTTCTTGACATGTTTTGTGTTCATGCGTAGATTTTAACCAAAGTTGGTGCATGTTTTCATGTCAAAAACTCTGACCATTTGAACATACTACATTTTCAATGATAATGAGGTCACCGACACTTCCTCAATTCTGATGATTGTTTGTCTTTTTTTTCTCTCGAAAATATCTTTCCAATGTATGTACAAGATTTTAACAAATTTTGTTTATGCTTGTTTAATCTTAGTGTTCAAGATGGCTGGAATCTGTGTTTTGTAATGAGGATACAGAAAGTTTTGCAGTTCTGATTAGTTGATCCTATGTCCAGACTTCAGACATATTAAGATGATGTTATAATTATCGTATGGATGAGATAATTACAGTAGCGGACATACATTCTATGAATTTGCTTTTATTTTATTTTAAGGAAAAAGACGGCTCCCTCTATTGAAATGCTGTTGATTTTATTTTTTGTTGTGTACTTGCCTACAAAAATTAATTGGACTCAGATCAGCATTACTTTTACCAAAACATAATCAATAAAGTAATTTTAAGACCTGGCTTAGATGGCCAATCATGTCAAAAAAGGTAGCACATCAGATTTCATCTAGACCACATAGTCAACTAGAGCCGAACATGTAACAGATGACCAGGTTTATCTGTCAACCTTAACATGATATGTTGTTCCTTGTAAGACACATTTATTCGCTGTACTACCATCTCAATATTGATTAAACTCAGTCACTTTTTAAAAGCCAACGACAATCTTAATAACAGTCTCAATTTTTTGAGGAAATACATTTTTAAAAAATGCAGACAGTTTTTTAATCCTTACATGTTGTACAGTAACACCTCAATATAGCGTCCTCATGTGTTTGTCACCTTGTTAAACCCCTTCATTAAATGCCGAAATTTTGCTTGACAAAATGTGGCAGTATAGCAAGGTTTTACTGCTATATGTATGTACAAGTTCAATGAATAAGTACTGATTTCTGACTTGATATAACATTTTCAGTGGACTCCTAATTATATAAAAGCAGCATTCAGATTTGATGACTTTTGATGTAAAATTCTGAATTTTGAGTCCTTTTATCTAAAATAACTAAGTTAGGTTTTCACTTAAACTTACCTATGTTCTTTTTCATGGATTACTTCAACCTTTTTATTGCATAGAACAACCAGTCTTTTAAAAAATATTCTGTCTGGTTTCCTGTACATGGTGTGTTTGTCCTGTACACCATTACACACTATGATGAAGGGAGTTCAGAAAGCTTGTTGGTTAAACATTGTAGGGAAATACTTAACTAAAAGTACTTACTATCTTTTACTTCATTTAATTTTCCAGTTACATTTCAGAATGCAATTATTATCAATCTCCGGAGAATGACTGTGTCGGTAAACACAGATATATATATATATGTAACAATGATTACCAGTAAAAATCTTGTGACATGATCATGACTTCTGCTACATCTTTTTATTTTACTAAATTACAATGAAACTTTCCTGATGACTATTCCACTAATATAGTTGGGAGGCCGTCAGGGACCACACCCTTTTATTTTCTTTCTTGGCTCCACTAAAGTCATTTTAGTAACAATTTTAGACTCAATTACTGATGTATTATTGGTCATAATTGCCAACTTTTTAATCTGTCCATGGGGGAGATTATGCGTACCGGTACTCAAAATTAAAAACATAAATAAAATGTGTGTATATGTACACCCTAAGGATTTGTTTCTTCCCTGATACTCCCCAACACCTTGTAGTAATATCTGGAATTATTCATCTCAAAGGGGACCAAGTGTTTAAGTTGGAAAAGACAGGCATTATCTGGAAACTTAGAAAGATTAAGGTGTAATTAGCATAGGTTTTTGGATTTGGACAGCTTTAATTCACAAAGGTTACATCCTAGTATTACTTGTAAATATTTCTTGATAGAAAAAAGAATTCATAATTGTACAACTGCTGAAAGTTGTATATAATATGGGATACCACCTAGCTAGTGCAGATGTATTTGAGTGTTGGCAATTTTATTTATCTTACTGGGTGAAATCTTTAGATTTGAATTTTGTGCTTGTAATGTTTTTCATCAAGAGTTTTTGTTTAGTTCTGTGTAACACATTAAAATTTGTCTTCACTACGCATTTTATGTGTCTATAGCTTCTTGTCCTTCAACATGTCACTAAGCAATAACTTTTAAGGATGGTATTTTTAATTATGTAAATAAGGTAGAGTATCCCACCACTTTACTACATGCTTGAACATTTATTCTCCTGTGTAGAATGGCCATGCTATTTTCTCTAAATTCATACAAAGACAATAAAGGTTGTAGGCCTTTTGAGCGAGTTGAGTGAGAACTTATTGAAATTATTCCTAGTAATTTTGACAAAAAGTATTAACATAACAAATATAACTGCATGGTAGCACAATGGTTAACACCTGATTTATAATCAAGATATATCTGTGTATTTAACCCTCATGACAAGATGTTTTAGTAGAAAAGGAAATTATGATAAATATACAACTTTCACTGTATGCAACCTTTTTGATGGGCAAGCAACTCAAATCAGAAAATTGCCAAACAAATTAGAACTTTCCTGTCTACCTTTAGAAAGGGAAATTTGATACATATGTATGGTATACATGATTCCTGTAGAGTAGAACATGATAAAATCCTTCCTTGTGAATAAAAGCAACTTCCCAGTTTGAAGATATTTGTGAAGCTGGATCTTATAGTTTCACATCGTGTTCGATAGTTGTCAACCTGCTGGACGTCAGGATTGACAGTCATTGATACAGATGTATGTACTTATATTGTACAGGAAAATATAGAGTTGCTCAAATACAAATGTTTATGTAAATTAACAATGTATAATATTGGATTTAAAAAAAAAATTGGAGACGTGTGTATTTACTGTATGTTGAAGCTGGAATTTATAAATCTCAACTCTCAACATATGTTATTAAGTACAGCCTCAGTTATGAAAGTGTTTGGATGTATATAGCAAGTCATGAGGAGGTTGAATGTGTTTCCTTTCATTATAATGACCTATATGACATTAATATGGACTTTCACCAGTCAAAAATTGATGTTAGATTGGTTTGTAATGTGCACTGCACTTTATGTGTATTTTAATTATTACATCGTAATTCTCTTTTACCCCAATTTGAATAGAAGAAAAAATATGATTTCAAAAATAATATCAACATTATGGTATAAAAAATGTTCTGATGTGTTAGTGTTTGGTTTTCAGCTGAAGTATTAAGCTCTCACTAATTAGTTTTCAAGTCACTTGGTAAAATTTTAGTGTCAAGTTTTGTAAAATTTAGAATTTTTATATTAAATAACTTGAGTAAGATATACAATCGTCCCAAATCATCGCTTTTTGAAGAACCTCAATATATACAATGTATAACTATATACAATAATGTCAAGATTATATACTATTTTAAGAACTGTTGTATATTTGAATACGACTTGTTACTGCCAACCTTTTTTTCAAGCTACCGTAATACATAATAACTTATTCCACACTGCAAGTGGGAAATAGTATTATGATAAAATGCAGTCAGGTTTACACTGTTAATTTTAGTCTACATTTTATGTCTTCTGTAAGAAAAATTTCTGTGTTTGAGTTAATGTTTTTTTAATTTATTGGAATATGTCTCATTTAGCTCCTCTTGCCCACTTCCTTTTACTTGTGTTAAACCTATAGGGAATGTTTAGATTGGGAAGTGTTGTAATTTTGGAAATGTGTTCCTAGATCCAGTAATTTTCAACTGTATCATTATCTTTGGGTAATGTACAACCCAAATTTTAAATTGTATTGAACCATTTTAGTTAAAAGCAATTTTGATACATTGATTCTAGTTTTTACCAGATAGCAAAACATTTTATTGTGGTTTTAAATTGTTTTAGTCTGTTGTTATATTTCCAAAACTATTGTCCTGTTAATGTCTGCATATTTCCACCAATGGTCTTATAGAAATACTGATTGTCCATAGTCTCTTTAACCTTGATTTTTATTTCATCATGCTTTAATTTGAATTGTTAATTTCCTTGTGTTAAGTTGTGAGTAAGAGGTCAAATGAAATATTTTATTTAATTATTGTTCTAAATTGTACAGCAATATTATGAATGCAGAACATTATATATTTTTGTTGTAATTTCAAATATGACTATTTTAGGGAATTTGAAATGCACAAGCGGTAATGCTGTGAATTTAGCAGTATATACAGTATAGTAGCAATAATCCAGACACTTTAGTTCCAAGCAAAATTGGCATAATTTGAATCTATTTTTTTTACTGGTAAAATTTTGATTAGGAAATGTTCCAGTCTGTCTGTAAAACACAGGCTGGGTCATAGGACAAATAAAGTAGAGATGGTGTTGGCTTGATTTACGAAGCTCCACGTTTTATATGGTGATAGCCATTTTTGAGCTTGTATGTCATTTATCAGGGTTTCATATTATTGATGGTCAATAAATGAAAAGCATTTCAGCATTTGATATATAGGTAAATATCTCAGCCTATCAGTAAAAATCACTTATATTATACAAGTAACAAAAAGTTTGCTTTGAGTAATCACAATCTACTGTTAAGGTTAGGATTATTATATAAACTCAAGCATATAAACATCACTAGTAATTATTCCGTCTTTGCGTATTGCAGAGTTATCTTCTCTTGTGAGCAGGTATTGATTGTTATGTCATTGGTTTGTGTGAG
>JAUMHH010040235.1:0-10027 GCA_032359455.1 Chlamys rubida
GTATTCCCTCTAGGACTTACCTGTGTTATGTGACAACCAATACCCTTAGTCATCATTAGTATTCCCTCTAGGACTTAACCGTGTTATGTGACAACCAATACCCTTAGTCATCATTAGTATTCCCTCTAGGACTTACCTGTGTTATGTGACAACCAATACCCTTAGTCATCATTAGTATTCCCTCTAGGACTTACCTGTGTTTTGTGACAACCAATGCCCTTAGTCATCATTAGTATTCCCTCTAGGACTTACCTGTGTTTTGTGACAACCAATACCCTTAGTCATCATTACTATTCCTTGTTGTCCTTCAGACAAGTGGAGGTGGGAAGTCCTCTCAAGAAATCATAGAGGAGCTGGCTAGTGATATTCTAACCAAGATACCACCAGACTTCAACCTTGAGGAGGTCAAGGTAAGTGTCATCTTATCGTTATAGCTCCGGTATTTAACCTTGAGGAGGTCAAGGTGAGTGTCATCTTATCGTTATAGCTCTGGTTTTCAACCTTGAGTTGGTCAAGGTAAGTAAAATCCTTAAAAAAATCTCCTGTATATGAGGAAGTCAAGGGGGAAAAAATGCTTACAAAAATACTACCAGACTTCAACCTTTAGGAGGTCCAGGTAAGTGAAATCCTTAAAAAAAAGTTTCTCAAATCTTCAAACATGGGGAAGTCAAGGTATGTTGAAATGCTTACAAAGATACTCCAGACTTCATCCTTGTGGGGTCAAGGTGTAATTATCATCTGGTCAAGATACCTCCAGACTTTATCCTTGGGTGGTCAAGGTGAAATTATTATTATCATCTGATCAAGATACCTCAAGACTTTAACCTCGAGGAGATCAAACTAATTATCACTTGATTGGTATACCTCCAGACTTCTACATTAACGAGGTCAAGTTAAGTGACGTCCTTAAAAGGACACCTCAAGGTCTCGGCCTTAATGGGGTCAATGTAAGTGTTGTCTGTTCAAGATACTTTGAACTAACATGAGTGCCATTATTTATTTATTTGCTGTTGCAGACAAAGTACCCCGTGCGTTACGAAGAGTCGATGAACACCGTGCTACTTCAGGAACTCATCAGGTTCAATCGTTTGATCCAAGTTGTGAGGAGCAGCCTCCAGGATATCCGCAAAGCCATCAAGGGCCTCGTTATCATGTCCTCCGAACTGGAGGATGTCTTTGACAGCATGATGGTCGGCAAGGTAACAAATTAAATACTGTTATACTATTACTTGTCCAGGTAAAAGGATTGCCTTGGTAAAGAATTGTGTATTTTTCAATTTCAGAATATTTTACATAACTGAGTTAAATAGTTTAAAAATTGCCTGTGTCTTAGGCAGTTGAATTCATGAACTGTTTTTCCAGATGTTTTTACCTAGAACAAACATTGATTGAATTTGATTCCGGAGGTTCCCTGTGCCTGATTGACAACATTTGTACATTTCATACCTTGTTGCAGGTCCCAGCTATGTGGGCAGCGAAATCCTACCCGTCCCTGAAGCCCCTGGGGAGCTACGTTACCGACCTTCTGGCAAGGCTTACATTCTTCAAGGTATGGTCTGACTTTGTCACAAGATTACCGGTATATTAAATTTTTATTTCTACTGGTACATAAACTGACACTCATATCTGTACTTGTACCTCTACCTTCTTTTCCCTTTATGTTTTTTTTATGCCCCCGCCATAAAATGGGGTGTTTCCCATGTCCGTCCCGTCCCGTCCTGTCCATGAGCGGGGGCAATTATGTCTTACAGACATTTTCTAGTTTTTAAATGTTTCCTTTCTGTCTCCTCAGCATCTACAGAGCCATGATATGACACTAGTAATGATCCGAGCTTCGCATATAAAAGCTGTTGACGGCTCCCCCCCATGTTCTAATCTGAACTTTGTTGTACTCTTTTGATTAACATGTAGCTTATCTGACATACTTTAAATATAAAAGGAATGAAAGAAAAACCTTGTACTTGAGTTTAGTTTAAAACATTACCCATTGTACATGTGACCTTTGACCCTTGATGGCGTGACCTTTGCCCTTTACAGGACTGGATATATGGGGGACCGTCCATCGTGTTCTGGATTTCTGGGTTTTACTTCACCCAGTCATTCCTCACGGGGGTGATGCAGAACTACGCCCGCAAGTACAAGATCCCCATTGATCACCTCGGCTTCGAGTTTGAGGTGACAAAATCAGAAGCAAACATGTCTAGTAAACCGGTAAGTAATTCCATAGGAACCGTGTTTGTATATAGTCTCTGATAATCTATTAAACTCAACTTTCCAGATGCTTTTTTTCAATTAGTAAATCCTTGGAAAATTTGTTACTTTAACAGAAACCAAATTAATGGATTAATTTTGGGTTTACACATTCATCATTAAATGCTTCACATTAAAATCATATTTGTCATCTGTTTTCAGTGATTTCCAGAAAAATGTTGTGTATTTTTTTTATGAATATGAATGCTATATCAAAATTATGTCATGCTCTTGAAAAATAAAAAAACTGAAAAACATGAATTTGTACTTCTAATTTCTGTGTACATTGATAATACATGTATTCAGTGTAATGCCTTTCTTTCTCTATTAGTCTGATGGGGCCTATATCAAGGGGCTTTTTATGGAGGGAGCCCGTTGGTGTCGGACTGAAAAGGTCATCGTCGAGTCCCTCCCAAAGATCCTGTATGATCTCATGCCAGTTGTATCCTTTCACCAATTTGTTGTAAAGTGATTGTCCTTCATCTCTGAGTTCAGTATGATACCATGAAGAGCAGTCATTTTTTCTGAGTTCAGTATGCTGCCTTGAAGAGCAATCGTTTGTTCGCCAATCCAGCCCCGATACCTTGTCAGTCTCGCTATGGTTCTGAAATATAAATAATTCTTAAAGCAGATTGGCTGCAGAGGCCAGTAATACTAATTAGAAGAATCTGACTGTTATATTCAAATATTTTTTTCAGGTCGATTTGTTTAAAAAAACATTTACATTTGCCATAATAAACAATGCAGTGACTTGCTCAAACGAGGTCCTTTAGGGGTATTTTAAGTTAGGAGTATTTAGGGGTATTTGATTTAGGGTACGGAAATATTCAACTAAACCAGACATTTTTATCTGTTTACATTATGAAACAAATCTTTTTGAAACAGTCAGAAGCATTTAATGTTTTTCTTTGTAGAAGAATATATTTTGTTGTGTCGTATTGTTGATACTTGACTCGCACAGATACAACTGAAGCCAGGGAACAAGGCGGATTTTGACCTCAGAAATACCTATGCATGTCCCAGTAAGTACAATGAATCTGATACCAGGTGCTCTGTAGATTGTTATATGAAATAAAAAAATGGATTTTTCTTTAGCTATATTAATTGTTCAAAGCACTTCAGAAATGAAAAACACTCTATTTCACTATTTGAAGTTAAGTTGATTGAAATCTGCAGCTCCAGTCTAGCATGAGGTCTGCAGTATTTGGCAAGATTTTAAACCTAGTAATTTGTTCGATGTCGAGTCAATACATGTATAGCCATCGGGGCATATGTTCCAAATATATATCTGAAAATAATGTTACAGTTATTGCTTATCTTTCATTTCAACATATTTTATTGACAAAGTTGGCAAATTGTCAAAGGGATTGGGCAACAGGCACAGCCTATGTAAGCCCTCTCCATATTAACATGATAATAAACAGTTTCATTGTTCATCTGGAGGCAAATCTCTCGGTGATCTGATTTTCATTTAATGTCATACCTTCTTGTGAAATGAAAATGCTAGGCAGACTAATAAATTTGGGTAATGTCCAGATAAAACTGATTTCCTTTTGTTCTGCAGCTTACAAGACGAGTGCTCGGCGAGGGACCCTGTCCACCACCGGTCACTCCACCAACTTTGTGCTGACCATCATGTTACCTATAGACATGGAGGAGAACCACTGGATCAACAGAGGAGTAGCTCTTCTGTGTCAGCTAGATGATTAGGTGGTGTTGTAACATTCAAGGTCACTTCAAGGTCAACCGTGGAGTTGCTCTGCTGTGGCAGCTAGATGATTAGGTAGTGTTGTAACATTCAAGGTCACTTCAAGGTCAACCGTGGAGTTGCTCTGCTGTGTCAGCTGGACTGCATCATGAGTAACCCAAAGATAAAACTGTAGCATCCAAGGTCACCTCAAAGTCATCTGCAGCATCGCTATTTTGATTAAAGTGGTGGCCTTGATATGTCAGCTGGACAATAATAACATCGTAACATCCAAGGTCATCTCAAGGTCAACCACAGGGTCGCTGTGTGGACTAAGGAAGTAGTGTCTGAAGACATTAGATAGCATGGTAACATCCCACATCCACCTTAGTGGCTGTGCTGTGTCAGCTATACAATTGGATAGTGTTTTAGAAACCATTTTCATGATCACTTGAAAAATGTGGTTAGACTTTCTTCTGTCAGCTTGATCAGTACAACATTCAGGGTCACCTCAAGATGAACAAGAGGGTGGCTCTGCTGTGTCACCTAGATAAAAACAACATACATGGTTACCTCAGGATCTACAAGTTCATTATTGGATTCAATAGGTATGACAGATCAACTTGTGAATACACTGCTCAGAGGCTGTTACACTATCAACAAAGAAGAATGTGAAGTTTAGGATATAAAAATCTACATTTTCATAATGACCAGTGGTCTGGGTTTTAGCTTCTCTAGTTCATCAGTAAATCATCAGACAATATTATTGTGTTGGAGTCACAGATAGGCCTGACTGTAAGCATGGTGTCCAGCTGTCAGTGGAGATAAGGTGGAGTTCATTGGTTCTGTACTGTAATCATTTGGCTAATTCTGATGGAAGGAGTTAAGAATCATCTTACTATTTGTGATAATGTTTCGTTGGTATCACAGTGCTACAATGTTCACATAGTGTATTGCTGTATGTTCACATGACATAGTGCTATATGGTCGTCACTAGATATCTGTTATTGAAGGGTAAACGTGCAAATCGTTTGTTTGATCTATATTCTGTGTCACACAATAACACCTTACCCAGGGTACATAGAAACTCATCAGATTTGTAAATAAGAAATTGTTATATATATTTTTCATTACAAGTATCACTACTAATGGCTTGTTCAGTTAGTCATTGACATATATGTAGCGCAATCATAATTTGTTGATGAAAAAAAATGTGTAAATTATGGAATAATTGTCTTTGATATGACATTTCATTGTACATAAGATATTATCGTTGCTGTAAATTGTATTGTTTCCAAAATAAATTGCATTGGTGCAAGTTAAAGACATTATCTGGTAGGTACAATGTAAATACATGGATGCTATTGTCATTATTTGAGAGGTCCCTCTTTCTTACAAGCGGGGCCAGGGGAATTTCAGATTCAGTTGTCTCAACAATTTGATTCTCAAACCAGTTAAAAAATGAACGCACAGAACTCTTTGTATAAAAGCAGAGAAGTTGTTATAGAAATATTAATAGAAATCACCATTAGGTAGCTGGGCTGTATTAACAGGTGGTTGTAAAGACAGGTGTTGCTGTATTTTTAAGGTCTTGTATACATTCCTGCATATTGTAGATCGCAAATGCATTGTACAGTTGCCTAGCTAATAGAGTTCCTTGTCTATAAGTGAGGAAGTCTTTTTCAGTAGCTTCCTTTTGATTGTGTACACCAAGGAAATGTATTATCAGAAAGCTTGGAACAATTTCTACATGAGGGAATTCTATATTCTTTGAAAATTGTTTGTTCTTAATGAAATAGAGGTAGCATTACTTAATATTAGAATAGATATACTGGGAAGGTAGATTGTTCAGCTGATCATAGTCCAGATTGATGATGAACCAAATCCTGTGATAGTAACATCATTACTTATGTATATATGCTCTTTCATGCAAGTTTCTATTACCGGTATTTCTCTAGCTGAGGAAACCATTGATTTAAATGTTTTACATAAATATTTATTTTGTCTAAATTGTAAAAGAACATTTATTCTGTCTACATATTGATGTATACAGTATTTTTAGTATTATATACGCCTACACAAGTCTTTCACGTGTGCTTTGTTGTAGTAAGTTAATATTTATATAAACATGTCAAACACTGGGAAAACGGCAGTTGTTCGTACAGTGTGTTGTAACAAGTTTAACCAAAATTTTGTGACGGTAATTTTGTCTAATGAACATTAAGTACACTCTATGTTGTTAAACTATTAATTGCATCAATTCACTTTGGTGCCATGTGTTTTAATTCTAACTCTACTTCATGGTGGGTGGAAATGAAGTTGATAAATATTCCTTGAATATGTACAAAAAATCAACATGTTTTAATACAACCTATGTTTTGTATAGTCCTGGGTATTTTTTATCACTATGCATGTTTAAGATTGAATTGGTTTTATCGCTTTCGAAAAGCAGTTTATATATGTATCACTGTTCAACTATACGGATTAAAATCAAAGTATAGAATGGTAATATTCATGTGCTACCTTTGATTATTGTTTAGCGTTACGCAGTTAAAAGATATATCTTGAAGGTTTGTTGTTTACTTTATAAAATGTTCATATACCACTGTTATGCTAAAAACAATTTTTTGTAAAGTATTTATTATATGGAAATAAGTATTGATTAAATAATTAATTGACTAATATTGTCCGTATTTATATCCTAGATTAACCAAAATGATAGTGAACCATGCTTTAAATAACCACATATAACATATAAGTTAGAGAGACCCACCATTTTACTTCCGTGTATAGGTTCTGAAATTTTTTATTTTCCTGTCAAAAGAAGAGGCGGAATTAGTTGGAACTCTTCTGTGTAGGAGATGAGACACGGCTCTGGGACTCTCTACCTTAATGCAATACAATGGTAATGGAATAGATGTAGAGAAAATTGGAAGTCGTGTATGTTAATTAACATGACTGTTCTGTTTCTAATTACATAAAAAGGAGGTCAAATGATCGTTCTAGGGAATACTACCTCTTTTTTGTTGTTGACATTAAATCAAAATTTAAACAAATAAATGTTATCCTAATTCTTAAGTGATATGTTTGTATATGTATCAGTTTTTTGCAGTGTAGAATTTGTGGTATATTTTTCCCGCTGATGAAATCGGTATACAGATGTACTACTTTTATTCACATCAGAAACAAAAAAGGTTCAGAGTTGTATATAAACGCTAGGTTTAACAATTTTATTTTTTGACAAAGATTTCATAAAAGTAATGTGATTTTGTGGATAATAAAACTCAATTTGAGTATTCAAAAAAAATTCAAAAGTGAAACTTTATCGACTTTGAAACATGAAATTTAAACATGAGCTTCGTGTAAATTTGTGAAATGTGAATATATTGGTCTTTACATATTTTTCATTTCTCGATTTTGTAAAATCGAGATATTGCACTGTGATAAAATGTTGTGATAGTTATATTATTTGTACATGTCATTTATGTTGCAATTTGATGTTTTTCTTTAAGGGGTTAAATTATGTTATACATTATTCATTGAACATTGAAATCCATTGATATTTTCTCCATATTAAATGTCCTAATTTTCTTCTAAGCAATAGTGACCCACTTAAAGTGTTGCACAACGTTAATACTATAAAGTTTTCTTTTAAAGTGAAATGTCCTGTTTAGTTAGTATCTGTTAATTATACAGTCTCTGTGAATTATACAGTATTGATATCCGTCCTATGTTAAAATGCACCTACTCACCAATTATTTATTTAGATACTTGTAAGTTATAGTACAGCATAGACGATATTTATTATTTCATACAGTACGTGTATAAACCAGTAGCTTTCATTAATTTATTTACAACGTTTTTGCATTGTGATCTTTATGTTTTATTTTAAATATATCACATTTTCGTCTGTTTATGATATTTAGTATATGTTTAGTTTTGTTTTATTTCTGCAGTCATCATTATTATTTGTATCATTTCTGTCTTCAATTGTTATTGCCATTCCGATCACTCACCTATCATATGTTGTTTTTATAATGATGAAAACAATTTGTAGGTTGACGTTTTATTGAATATGTCGTCACCCCCTAGATGCTTGCTGTGTCCCCGAAAAATATATTCGAAAAAATACATCCGGAAGTATGTACATCAGCTTCTCATCTTTCTTCCAGAAATCAAAATTGCATCTGTGACAGAGCATGAATGATACATGAAACTTATTAGAGGAAAAAAGGATGAGTCCTGCAATTCATGTATATTATTGTTAAATTTATGTCTATTGTAGATTCATTGTAGTTTACTCTAAAAGTTTCACTAGTACAGCAGAAAGGGTTTTTTGTTTTCAATTTCTTAAGTATGTAGGTCGTTGATGAATCCGGCAATGGCACATGGAAAGAAAATAAGATTTTAAATAGTATTTTGCCTGTATAATTCTTTATGAGGTATTAAAATTACTGCTTGGGATATTAGATTATGACTTTTATTACTTGGGATGTTAGATGATATCATTAATTGCTTGGGAAGGTTTTTACCTTTGGCACAATTAATTCATTAGCACATAAAACATGTACAGTGTTAGTTACGTTATTTTTAAGTATTTGTAGGTCACTATTTGTATATAGGTCACTGTGACCTATTTTTATTGTATAAATATACATGACACATTTTGTCTGTGATATGGTTGTTCATGATCAAGTGTCCGTCTCAATGATGCAGACGCATGTATTAATTACACCATTGTGATAATGTTGTATCTCAAAGTCGTTACGGTAAATGCTTGAAATATTTTATCCAAATATGTTCCGCAAAGGCGTAATCAAAAATTAAACATTTGTTGGTATCACTGCTTAAATGTGAAAAATAATGATGAAATAGCTTATTGAATGTAAAATCATTGTCGGTATCATTGCTTAAATGTAGTATAATGATATGAAAGTAATTAAATAAAAAGGAACATTTCGGTAAAAGTTATATTCTAAATAATACGATGACAATTGTTAGGCATTTACCGGACATAAGACTTTCCATGATACAGTTGGTATTAGTATATTAAATGAAGGTTATACGGTGAAAAATAAATTATTTTCATACATTTTTAGCAAGTTTTTGTTTTGTTTCTACAGCTTGAACATAAATGGTGAAATGTAAACTTACCATGTAAGTGGATCAAGTTTAGGAAGGGACACGTCTACCTTCGTCCAGCGCCACAATCTTTCTGTCAGTCTTATTATCTCTATAAACATCTGAATAACACGCATTTAGAGTCAATTGGAAACTTTCTGAAATGTAAAATGTCTATCGACGCAACGTATTGGAGAGGGACAAGTCTGATTTTATATGTTATGCAGATATGTTTTTGTCTTCTTGTAAATCGCTTTATATAATTGATCATAAAATAGACATACTTGTGTTAAGTTTACAGAACTGGTTATCAGTGGATAAAGTTAATTAAAACATATCATACAGTATTGAATATAATAGTACGTTCCAACTAAATGAATAACAATTGAAAAAAAGCTCTTGATCATGTCAATGTTTTGGATATTGTGACCTTATCGTATTACAGTGTTAATTGTCTTATAATAAGGAAATTTATTCAACTAACGGATAAAACTGTGGTATAGCAACTAGTGTGTAGGTTAAAAAGGCGACAGATGAAAAGATTAGTACTGACAGTGTGACGTCGGACATTGTAAACTGCCGTGCACAAAGAATAACGAAATTTGACTCACCTAACGTTCTCTCAGAAGACCTCGAGCGTACACACCTGGAATTGTTGCTCCAGAGTTTTAGCTGTTTGCATAAAAGAGTCTGTTTCCTGATGGGGTAGCAAGGTATGTAGAGTCCTCTCTGAAATACTATGTAAAGAAGTTGTTATATATAAACAGTTCATGCTTCATCTATCATTTTGGCCTGTGATAAGATGCACGTAACGTTGGTGTAAAAGGTGAAAGTTATCTCGTTCATATTGCATTTGATGGGGAACTATTGGCAAAGCTCTCACCAACAACCAAGGACGAGTTGCGCAACATTATCATGACCTCGCAATCGAAGTCCTGTGAGCTTGATCCACTGCCTACAGACCTATTA
>JAUMHH010040257.1:0-10026 GCA_032359455.1 Chlamys rubida
CTCACAAACCAATGACGTAACAATCAATACCTGCTCACAAGAGAAGATAACTCTGCAATATGCAAAGACGGAATACAAGGTATACAAATACTCAGGTATTGGTAAACATCAAACCTTAACATTCGCAATTCAGCATTAATATTGTATAGGCTTTGGGGCTGGAATAATTCATCAAGATGCTACATCAAGATGCTATACTTCATAAATCAAAACTTTAAATGGTAAAACATATTAAGCACATATGTTTTTTTCACAAAACTTCTGTAAAAATGTTAACAACAGTTCACCTTCATAACTTAATGCACCAATACAATATAAAGCTGGTTTCAAAATTAATATCTATAAAATATATGATACTGTGTGCACGTCGTATCGTATTATAATTAGTTGACAGTAAATGGTAATGCAATCATTCCATAAATAACTCAAAGCTGGTCCTAATAGTCTCTTAACTCACTTAAACAATCAGAACTTTCATAAATGACACAAAAAATGTTGAAGGAAAACTTAATGTACAAACCAATCATGATAACACTAAGTAGGATGTCCAGCACATCCTTTGGATTAGACAACTTATAGGCAATTTTATTTTGTAGTTTTCAGGGGAAATTAATTGGGTCTAGATCACAGCTGTATGATATGACAGAATGCCAAAGTTCTCAGGGGTTGGATTAGTCAGGTGTCACTCTACATTGGGGGGAGGGAGGGAGGCATTGGCCAATCAAAATTCAAACGATCCAACACGCTTTAAGTGAACATTTTTTCCATTGATTAGGAATGGAAAATCTCTTAAAACATTCAAATCACTCTATTTTACTAAGGATAAGTTCGTCCTTTTCCTGGAAAAAAAAAAAGATCCCTGCATTCTATTGTTTCCTGATAGTGTTGGCCACAGATGCAAGCCACTACAAATGGAGGCCCGCGAGAAATCCATATTTATTAAGTTTTGGTTGATATGTAGATTAAGTTTGTAATGTGAACCGAACATACAAGTACTACATGTAAACAGCCCTGAGGCAGACCCAACAGGAACATGCATCTATCATCTGTTAGAGGACTCCTCGACTTGACAGATGATAAGAATTGACAGCTACAATAATAAAAATTTATCAGATCCATAAATCCTCAACACAAACATCTAAACCCTCTTTATCAATCCATCCCAATATAATCCTTACTCAAACCAGAAACCCTTCATATCAACCATTTTAAACTTCAAGCTTATGAATTAAAATTAAAGGTAAAACTCATAATGCATTCAAATTTTTGACACTGAGACAAACTAATTATAGCAACAAAATATACAGTAATTAATTTTATTGAAGAATATTCATTGTAGGGATCTCGATTTTGAATCATTACTGAAGGGAAAATAATACAAACCACCTGTATACTATGTACTTCACCGATGTGCAACATAAAAGGGAGTACCCATAATTCTTTACAAAACTAGTAATTGAATATTGGTCAAATATGCTATATTTTTATAATTCCATGTAACGATGTTGCAGCTGACATATTAAAATATAAATTACAAATGTTTCCTGCAGAATCAACATGTTTTAATGAAAAATATTTGATTCACCAAATTTTATGCTCTTTTCCTCTATCAAACCCATGGTTTCATTTTTTTCATGGACATTTTACATGAATTTAGGCAACATAACGTTGAAAATACTAGTACTCAATCAAATCTGTTGAATCATAAAACATCCTACATGTATGTTGGTTCTGTTCCAATTACAAACTATGAAAGTCTTGCTTCTAATTACTTAAATATATCCAATTTAATTTTTAAAGAAAGACTTATTAAAATGTCAATCTCCAATTTTCTATATTGGTCTCTAAGAATTTTTTAATGTATTATCTTCCAGCAATTCCTCTGGCTTTTCAAAACATTTAATAGTCTCTTGGTAGATCCAACACTACACTTGGGTTCAATCCCTGTCAATGCTCTAGACCTCAAAGTCTTGCCTCATCTTCACATAGCATAGTGTCAATCTGTCTCACTTCTTTAATGTAATATTTCAATCTTTTTTAATTTGATCTCAAATTACAAGTAATATTCGGTTCTTCATTATATAATTATCTATCTTTGAAGCTGAAGACAGATTTTTACAAAAAATAACAACTTCACTCGATGACTGGGTTAAGCATTCGGTGAAAGCAAAGTAGAACATTCTCAGGTTCCATCATGACATTTTTTCCTGTCATCAATTATGAGGATCAATAACATTCTTTATTTTTCTATAATCAATTATGAATATCAAAATCTATTTCACTTGTAAATCAGATCTGAATTGAACGAAATGATGATCAATTATAAAAGATCATCGGGACAATCAAAGGTTGTGGTAACATGAGCATTATAACACCCTGCTATCATGTGATTATGGAATACAAACAGTAAAAGGCCAGGCATGTGGAGGATGTGATACCAAACTAGCAGCCGCCCACAGCAGTTCACCAGTATACATATAGGACCTAGTGGTGGTACAGTAGAGGAGTCAGTAACACCTAGACAGACAGATCCCTGAATGAGCTCCCCTGTGTATAATGTTACATTCCAACAACATGAACACAGCCATCATATGGAATGTACCATTTCCAATGTATTGACTTCAATCATGTCAAAAAATGTTTATTGTTTATAATGGGATAGCACATCAATCATATCATACATGTTTTCATTTCTAAATGCCAAACATACAACTGAAGAGTGATCATGACCTCTGGCAGTTATAAACATAAATATACATGTGTACACCGCGGTACCCATTACCAAAATTTCTAAATGCCGTTTGTTTTCCCCTCTATTTGATATTATAAAAAGAAAAGAAAAACAACAAAGTACATAAAGGAGCATCAACACCCAAGATTCTGGCAACTCTAATCTGTTTAAGTTGATGGCTTGTCAAAAGTTATCAGAATCAAATACATACTAAAATGGAATGATGAAATGTTAAGCTTATTGGAAAAGAAAGCGTTTACCCGTGGTATGTTTAATTTAATTTCTTAAGGCTTCAATTAGGAAAGGCAAATCCTGCAATATTTGTTTCTGGTGGCCAGTGGTGAATGGTATAATAACAACTTAAAACAGAATTCAAAATTGATCTGAGGTGTTGTAACTTTTTTGAGGTGTGTAAAAACATTGTTGGTGAAACCACTTAAAATTGTTCAAAGAAACCAATACATCATTTGACTCAATACAGTGCAGAATGAAAGCTGGGCTGGTTTTGGATAACAATCATGCTTCTACAAAATATGAATATGAATTTGATTTTTATGATATGAATCATGGCAAAAGGCAAGTGGCCTTCATGCTTTAAAGGTTTTACACGCTAACCCTCATTGTTACATCCGTATCTTATGCATTACTTGTACATCTCTTACAAGACATATTTGATGTCTAGCCGACACAAGAAAAACAATAGTTGATGTATTTACACAGCAATTCAAACAATATTTCAGATGGGATAATATACAAATGCGAAATAATATTGAAACTTGTACGAAAATTTATCGGAACTTACATGAATTACTTCCCTTTGATAATGAATGATAAGTTTTTTGAACAAATTAATATTCACCGTCATATATATATATATACGTAAATTACATTTTGAAGCAATATCATGATGTGTACGCAGCTATTTCAGCTTAATAAATCACAAACATGAACAATTTCGTCATTTAACATTTTATAAAGATATAATTATTTTCTGCCATAGATTCTGTTATTGAAATTTATTGTATTGATCCCCAATATTCTGATGGTTAACTCACACCCCATGTAAAATTGAGCGTACAGTAGTAAGAATCAAAATGTCAGAATAAACCAATTTAAACACAAAGTTGATCATGAAGAGCCATTTTGTATTTTGAAACCTGCTAACTGTCCAGGCTCATTTTTTTAAGAAAGGGTGGATGAATACAGCTATTGAGGTAAACATACAGACCAAGTATATACATGTATCTGGACTGGGGGGTGAATAATGGATATCAATAGCTTCTCTTAAGTGTATGTCTCGAAATCTGAGATTTTGCATTCGAATCCTGGTCTGTGCATCGCGCAGTTGCTCATTTCATAATCCTTTTCTTTTAATAAAGGTATAAAGGTTCCCCATCGAGTGGTGATTGGTTCTCATGTTTATCAAACTTGAGTAACTTAATTTTCAAACTTTAGAATGACACGTTATGTTACTTGACGTCATAATTAGAAGATTGACCAATGAAGTCACGTCCAGCATGTTACTTACTTTAAAGATAGTGGGTAACCAAAAATGTTGGCCAATTCCAATTACCGTAAGTTTATCCAATGAGATTGGAGTGATCATGAGGAAACCTTAAGTACTTGTAGGAGAAAATCATGTTACCTGTGAACATGATCAACCCTTGTAAACATACCAAAAGGGTAGAAGTATCTTTTTGGACGTTGATGCAAATTAAAGGCCGTGAGAAATGACGATATGAGTATAGATGGAACAAATTTGTTTTGTTTACTGGTGACACATAATTGACTTCATAGCTCACTTGGTAGAACATCTACCTGCATTTTCTACCCCTTTTTTATCATTCATAGGGATGCAGGGATCATCTGCCCCAAAGGAGTTCTACAAAACTAAGCTAAAACGGGAATAAAATTGAGATTCTTGAGGCAAATTTTGTGAAAGATACAAGACAAAACATTCCCAGGATGTGTGGTCATTAGTGGCTGTCAAATGGCCTTTTTTGTTTTATTTCTGTGGGTTAAAAAAAAGGAACTAAAATAATAATATTGTGTTTTGAAGACAATGTCAATTTAACGTTTTACGAAATTCAAGAATTTGAATCTTTTATTGATTATTGTTGACAACTTTGTCATGGAAATCAATAGTAATGGGTACAAATGACCTAATGAATAATTAAGGACAAGATGGTTATTGCTGCCATGGATTGGATAGTAGGCGTTGTTTTGCATCAAAATTCTCAACTGGTGTGTTTAGTCAACTCATGATAATTGTATAATAAACAATTACATGTATATACTTGTACGTTTTATTTTCTGTAGATAACTCTGTTCATTCTACATAAAGGTATGTACTGCATTCATTTCATTAATCGCCAGGGCATTTATTAATATCACACTGAAAACTTAAATAGGAGGTGGGCAATTATCAAATATGTGCCAAAAACAATAGCAGTGTTACACATTGATACAAGCTTCCATGTAAACATACAGCTTGGTAGACTTATTAATTACAGCTAACATACTTGTAATATAAGGAGAGGCCAGTTATTATTCTAAACACTTCAAATACTCATAGTGTTAAAATGTTGGTATCAGGAACAACAGCAAAAAGAAAGTATAAATGCTTGGTTTTGCTTTCTGACAAATCTTCACACCCCATCATCAAAAAGAAGTAATTTTGGGCCAAATAGAAGAAAACCATAAGTCACAGGTGGACAATACTAATCCTGATGTACTATTTCATTATTTATGGAATTTTACCACAAATAATTATCATTTTGATATTATTTTCTTCATGGGGCGCATTAGTATAGCCAGTATCAAATGCTATCTTCTGCATATTATAATTTAAATAATGAATTCAACAAAATAGTACCAGAATTATACAAACTCCAGTGAGGTGAACCAAAGTCATGATGGTTCTCCTGAATTTTTTGTAGAATGCCAAAATGTAATTGCTTCCTGAGACTTTAATTTATTGTGACTCATATTTTATTATCATATGTAAGATACTAGGTCTGCACTAGGTGTCATGATGTACAAATCATCATCATAGTCATAAGCGTTTGATATTAACTCATTAACCCCCAAAGACACATTTGAACTCTTCCAATTCAAAGGTTGGAATAGTGCATTATAAAATTTCAGGGGTGACAGGTGAGATTTGCTGAAAATTTAGCAGATGTGTTGTATTCATTATGGTTTTATCACAGGGAGAAAATTGATTGTTCTTACACTGAAAGTAGCACCTGAAGCTATTGTGAGATTCATAGTCTTTCGTCGATCAAATGTAGCTATCTGGGATATGGATATTCTACCCGAGTATGTAGAATTTGGGTCAGAAATGAGGAATTGCAGAGATTTTTATTCTAAATTCTGAACCCAAGGGTAGTTTCCATATCACATACCTACATAATGATGGACTTTTCCCTTTTCTCCCACATTTCAACCAAAAGTGTAACAAGACATGACATAAACACTGCAAAAGCAACACTTTACATTCAAAATATTACCATATTTGGAAACAGCAGTAAAAAGTACAGTAACATTAGAATTTGAAATAAGTCTTCAGATGCTATATATAAACTCATGAATTAACCATCTGTAAAAAATAAGCACAGTTGTTCATGTTCAAGCTTTAATCATTCACCATGTATCATAAACAGAAACAGTTGACACATGTAATGATTGAAATGTATTTGTGTTAAAAATGGCCTTTTTTCAGTACTGAATCGATAAGATTCCTCCCTCTAATTCTTGATAGAGTTATTACCAAAAACAATACAATATAGAAGCATTACTGCTACAAAAGTTACTAGTTTAGACCCATGCAGTTTGCATTTTCAGTACTGAACCATGCAACTGTGAAGTCTGGACTAGGGACATTTTTGTTTGGGGCAAAATAGGCTTGAAATCAATTCCTCTCAGCAGCAGCTATTGATTCACTGATTGAACGTGTTGAATTATTCGATATTTTCCTTAATCCATCAAGTTATTTATAAAATGGACATGACAGAATTTGGTAAAAATAAATTGAGTTGAAATGAGGGCATCCACCTGGGGAAATTCCACTTGAGCTGCACCATACAATAAACACTTATGGTATATCTTGAAAAGAACGGTTCTAAAACAAAAACACATAACGGAATAGTCAATGTTTTGTACTAATAATAAATAACACGACCCCTGTCCCCAAACTTGTGACATCTTTCATTTAGAGTGCACGGGCCAACGAATTCATGGGAATAGGGGGTCACGATTGGTGTTTTGGAACGAGGCCATTTCACGATTTCAGGGTTCGAAAAACATATTTACTACAATTATACCAACCTGACGGACACAGCTGAAGGCTGTCTGCTGCTGGACATGTTTCAATCTGTTGGTTTCCAAAATAACTTCGTAATTAAGTCCACACGTGTGTCTACCAAGTTTATACTATTTTTGGGAAACCGTCTGTCCCAGATTGTTACAATTCTCCTACATCTTTACTCCACTTCACTGCTCAGCTACGTCATAAATTGGTAATTTCTGATAATATCAGACGATGTAATCGTGATCGAATTCTGGAAAATCCGAATACATCTTGTTTTAAAACAAAATTCGTATTTTCCATGAATTTACTGTCTACAATTCACAACTGTTCAGCACTTTTCCTCCATTATTTCACCTTATTTACAGATGGTTCATTCGTTATTCATCCGCGCTGTCACCGACTTTCTATCTATTTCCGTTTTGGCAAAATACGCGATTGGACTAAAGAAATACAACAGAAAATGTATTTATTGGGAAATAAACAGTATATATAGAATATGTTATCTGATAGAAGTGTTTACATTAAAAGTTAAACAAAACTATAGAAAAAAACAATAATTTCAAACTCGGATGAAGTGCAAGACATGAGTAAAAAGGCCAAAACGGTAGGTAAGGTCACGTGATCACTTGTTTCTCATAGGGCGGGATTTGTGAAATGTTCATTTGGTGTTATTTCAATGAAACTGATTCAAGTCTTTGTGAAAAGAGTCAATAACGGAATAAGTCTTTTAAATTCATTAAAATCAAACGCATAACTTATCTTTTTACAAATCTTACACAGTTGAAATTCGAATTGAAGTATTTTATGGGGGCGAATATTTTTATTTTTTCATCATTAATTTTGTAAAATGCCGTCAAGTCGGCACAACACATAAAAATATATTTTTCTTCTTTTCTGGTTGATTTATTTTTACCATATTGACTTTCTTTTGTATAAAATACCAAAAAATAATATACTGAAAAATCAATTATCGAGCGATATGTCTTTGGCAGGATTTTTAAACAAATCGATGACATGATTATAAAACAAATCGATGACATATTAACAACAGCACAT
Source organism: Chlamys rubida (assembly GCA_032359455.1). NCBI lineage: Eukaryota > Metazoa > Mollusca > Bivalvia > Pectinida > Pectinidae > Chlamys > Chlamys rubida. The sequence goes on from JAUMHH010040257.1 coordinate 8,100, forward strand.
CATTTAATTGTGTTTTGCAACCAAAAACTGGCGATTAACATTTTAATTGTTTTCAAGTTAAATACATTACTAACATGGAATATGATTTCTATAATGTTTTCTTAAAAGTCATATGTAATCTAAAATCTCGGTTTAGGATCCTTTCTGTTCTTTATTTTATTTTATAACGCTGTTTGACTATCGGCCATGGATGCTTCATGAAACCAACACGCCCTGTGCATGTGCGCAGGCAAAAATGAATTATTTCGGAACGTGGCAGTGGTATTCGCTGTATAAAGTCAACGGGAGGTAACTCGTATGAAAAATTGGTCAAGAACTACTTGGATATAATTCCCGACATTGTGAACAACAGTCTCCCGATATTTCGGCGAACAAAAGTCATTAATTAAATGTTATAAAGACAAAGAAGAAAGAAAACTAAAACCATGGTTGAAATGTACCAAAGTCAGAATACAGTACATATAGTACCGTCTCTGCATGCGTCATCCAAAGATTAGGGAGCAGTTTGAATATGTCGTCTGAGGCGCGTGAAGGCCGGACCATAAAGTGCTATGTTAAATGTTCAATTTTAAAACGCATTTTTATAATGATAGATACTACAACTTATCAATCAACGCTCTCTCCTACGGTATTAATTTCCATTTTCTTCTTTAATTAACAGGAAAGTGAACATGTGGGAAAGATCTGCAGAGGATAACATAGTCTCCGAGTAGATGGTGTACTGTGTACTCAGAGTAGATGGTGCATCCTTGGCCCCAGGTGGTATGTGGTTTACACCTTGGAGCGACGACGGGCCAGGTTACGTTGAAGAGCTAGCTAGAAAGAGACCTTGCTGAATTTAGTACACATACCATTCTATATATACGTTCTGTAATGTTGTCCATCTCACTCCGTTATAGTCATTCCCTAAGATTCCACTCGTGTACAATGCCTATACACTTCCTCGGAAAACTTAATCAATTTCCTTTGTAATTGCTGTCCTTTTTCAGTTGCAAATCCCTTTGTAGAAATAGATCGCAAATCAAAATCTACTGCTGAATCTGATCAAGTGATTAAAACATAGTTAAGGGTTGTTACCAACCCCGCCCGGGGTGAACATTCATTCTATAAGGGACTATCGAAGTTTACGGCATCTCGACAGGATACGACTTTTATTGGTAAACATTTTTTCTATGGAAAAATGGATAAGTTAATTTACGGTTTAATGATAGTTATCACGTGTATAAATCGAAAAACGTGTATTGTTGGACCATACTTGACAGGTACATGAGAATTCGTTACAGCAGTATTTGGACCTAAACTAAGGTGTTCCGAGTAGTTTTACAGGTTTTAGGGGTTTAGATCAATTTTAGATCAATTTTCGGTAAAAAAAAAAAACCCACCTAAAACCTGTAAATTACACTGAACACCTCAGTTTATGTACAAATAAAGCTGTAACAAATGTTCAGGTCCCTGTGTGTCCTACCACGGACTTAGATAGTCTAATTCCGTGGTCCTACTTAAAAAGAGATATATGGATCAAATGTGACAACATTGCTTGATAGGTATCTTTAAATTAGTACTTCCCATTTTTTTTCCATTGTCGATTTATTTCGATAAATACAAGGAAACATAATATGATGTAGATTGTACATTATAAGTAATTCCATTAAAATATACCAAATTAAATTGTAGTGCGAAAACATCGACCTCACAAATCATCTAACAGCGCCGTCTGAAGCAGAGACACAAATGTTCAATTAAATCTAAAATCACCACCTCTGATCTGATATTTTAAATATTATTCGGCAACGTCTTATTCCATTTAATTCAATTTATTGACTGTAGGCCTTACGGCCCATGAGTACATATTACATACACTACATAATATAAATAAGGATTTGAAACAGCAAGACAAAAGTGGAGTACGAGTTAAAGAAATACAGCT
>JAUMHH010040268.1:0-10025 GCA_032359455.1 Chlamys rubida
AAATGCCCAGGGTGATGATATTTGGCCAGTAGCATGCTTGGGTGAAGGGCTACCAAGTTTGTTCAAATGAATGACCTCACCCATATTCAAGGTCACCGGGGTCACTAAAAACTCACTGTGTGTCCCATTTTATACTACATGTATATATCCTAAAGTCATTCGCCTCCTGCACTCACACAGGAAAGCATGCATACACAACACACATGGAGGCACATACTTAAATGACCTTAGCTGTTGATATGATGTTAACCCTTTCACCCCTCTGTAACTTTAGTAGACTCTACCATTCATTGATGTGAATGAGTCTATTATGGTCTACATTGGTGAAAGGGTTAAACAAAATAAAAACCAAACCAAACCAAAAGTCATTTATACTGCTTGCTTAGCTCAGGTTGTTTTAATACATTGACACCAACTCTTATTACAACTTCACTTTTATTAAAAATCAATATGAACAAAGAATCTACAGTATTAGGGAGATGTCAATCTGACACATAATATTGACCCTATTTTCTTGGTACATGAAAAAAATATGACAGATTTTATTAAAAATGTGATTTCTGTTTGCAGTACGCCAGCATCTTGATGGGTGTATCCAATACGTTCGCCACCATTCCTGGCATTGTCAGTCCTCTGCTGACCAGTATTATTGTCGAGGATAGGGTAAGTATATACAGTCCCATCCTCGATACAACAGGGGTACAGAGAGGGAAAGTGAGCGTAACCCCTGGAAAGTGTCATAGCAAAATTGAAGGCACAGGACTAGATACTTGATTGGTCTTAGGTAAAAAAAATGACCAATCGCTAGGCTGATACCTGTCCTTTGAAAATTACAGAGGAGGAACATCCACTTCAAAGGCACTCAATATTACCGTTACGCTATCTAGAGATTCTTTTCATGTACATCGGAGGATCGAACTAGACTAGATCCTTCACTTTTGCTATGACATTTTCCAGGGATTTGTAGAGGGTAAGTGAGCATAACCCCTGGGGTATCGAGGATGCAATTTCATTATTCAAGTTTTAGCCTGCTTGCAGATTTCTACTTGAATGAACTTTATTTTCATATTAAATATTGAAAATTTTCTCTAGCCCTGACATAAAATCTGTAAGCCCCGGGTATTGTACTTGTGGAGTTGTACACTCCAAGACAATTAAATTGTATACAGATAGAGGGTGTAGCCCATTGTGGGAAATATAGGTTAATCTTTAAAATGGAGGGTGTGGCCCTCGTTAGGGCTGAAGGGTGTGACCCCATGTTAGGGCTGAAGGGTGTGGCCCTCGTTAGGGCTGAAGGGTGTGGCCCTCGTTAGTGCTGAAGAGTGTGACCCCTTGTTAGGGATGAAGGGTGTGGCCCTCGTTAGGGCTGAAGGGTGTGACCCCTTGTTAGGGCTGAAGGGTGTGGCCCTTGTTAGGGCTGAAGGGTGTGGCCCTCGTTAGGGCTGAAGGGTGGGGCTCATTATAGGAAATACAGGTAATTTATTGAATTCCAACTCCTTGAGTATGGATTATAATATATTGACTAAATTTGTCTGGAACATCCTTGAACCAAGGGGAGTGAGGCTCCCTTCTATAAATAAAGTCAGCAGGAACGATTGTTAATTCATGTATATGATGTAATTTAATCGAAAAATAAGGTCTTGAAAATCAACATATAATTCCACAAGTAACGATTCTTAAAAGACTTTTGGCATATTACAGTAAACTTTGAAATCAGATATTTCTGTGGGGTCCAAATTTCATGTTTTCCTGACAAAAACACCATTTCGTGAGAACATGAATTTGTGGAATAGTAGTACCCACTCCAACGGAGAATTGCTTTATATCAAACTTGTAATTACTTTGTGTATCTATGAGTTCATGGATGAAGATTGCCACTGAAATCAACAAAATAAAAAACCCACCCATGATTTCACAGTAGATTGCTTATTTGTTTTTCATTGACAGCAAGATGCTGGTTTGTGTGTTTAACCCTTTCACCCCTATGTAACTTTAGTAGACTCTACCATGCATTGATCTGGATGAGTCCATTATGGTCTACAGTGGTGAAAGGGTTAAATATGAAGATACATCTACATACCCAATATAAAGTATCATTTTATAGGATGTTAATATAAATATATATTTTCATTGACAGGCTGACGCTGGGTTGTGTTTATATAAATATATATTTTCATTGACAGGCTGATGCTGGGTTGTGTATATATAAATATATATTTTCATTGACAGGCCGATGCTGGGTTGTGTATATATAAATATATATTTTCATTGACAGGCTGATGCTGGGTTGTGTATATATAAATATATATTTTCATTGACAGTCTGACGCTGGATTGTGGCAGGTCGTGTTCTACCTGGCAGCCGGTATATACCTAGTGGGTGGTATTCTGTTTGGTCTGCTGGCCTCAGGGGAGCGACAACGCTGGGCAGAGATACCAACTGGCTACTTGTCTCAACAGGATATAGAAAGGGATGATCTTTGATCTGTATCAACCTGTATTAGTATTACACGGATAGGAATCACAGTTGACCTTCTATCTGACCAATTGGACGTCTGTCTCAGCTGGAAACATTGAATTATATGACCTTAGACATAATATTGTCCAGCACATATTCCACAGAGTATTGAAAAGGGTGACCTTTGACCTTCTCTCTAACCTATTGGAAGCTTTTCTCAAATACCAATAATTTATTGTATCAGTATGACATGGGCAGAAAGAATGTATGGCGCCAGTGTGATAAATGCTCCTTTATTTAAGGAAATTCCTGATCTTAATTTTTTCCCCAAAAGTATTGCAGGGGGTGGAGAGGTCTTAGTTAAGAAAAGTCCTTAATTTAAGTTCATCCTTTGGAAATAACTTCCGGAACCAGAGCTCAAGGTCTGATCAATTTTATTTTATGGTTCGATAATCAAAACTTAAGGTTGAAGAAAATTTTCTAAATAAATTAAGGAATGTTTGTGAAATGAAACTGATTTATGACTATCATGCTAAAGTAGCCATGATACTGCATGTCCTTCTATCTGACCAATCAGGTGCCCTGTTTCATAATGACATAGACAGTCATGGCCTTTGACCTTGTGAAATTATGGTGTTATCAACAGATCGTAAGGTACAGTATTGAGATAATGCAATTTATCATAAACTATTTAAAGTTATATCCCGTATATCAAATGTTATGATGCCAGTGTCTCTATGTTAAGTGGTTCTTAGCTTGATGTTAGATGGTACTTACCTTCTATATATATATATTTACATTTCTCCCTTCTTCACCTTAGCAAACTGTGACAGCGTATAAATTAGCGTATACACAATGAAAAAGGTCTCGGCGGATTGATACTTTTTTCAAATATGGCTCTGTGCACGCTTCTGTGAGATGATAGTCCGATGACAACCATTGGACCATAAGGCCAATGACATATAACAATAGAAATATAAAGGTAATATAACAAGCTTAACCCTTTCACCAATGTAGACCATATTGGACTCATCCAGATCAATGCATAGTAGAGTCTACTAAAGTTGCATAGGGGTGAAAGGGTTAATGTACAGTTACACGTGTAATAAGAGCTCTTTTGAGCTTCTTCATGCCAGGTAACTTTCACCGAGTCAAACTTTCGCCACTCAAAGGAAAAATCCATATTACCCCAGCGTTAAGTTTGCCCTTCACAGTGTGACTCTCAGTCAAGCAGTTGGGCCAGTTCCTACCAGCAAGCACTGTCAGATCTCTTGAATAAAGTATATAAAACATGAAGATCACATATGCATAAATCAAGGACGATGCCTGGATCTCGGATGAGTTATGGTGAACCTTCTGGTCAACCCTAACATTTTCACAATAATGAACTTGAGATCTGATACTTGATATATCAGCCAATCAGATACTGAGATCTGATACTTGATATATCAGCCAATCAGGTACTTATATTTGATACTTGATGTATCAGCCAATCAGATACTGAGATATTTTATTTAGTGTATCAGCCAATCAGATTATGAGATTTGATATTTGATGTATCTGCCAATCAGATCCTGAGATTTGATACTTGATGTATCAGCCAATCAGATACCGAGATTTGATACTTGGTATATCAGCCAATCAGATACTGAGATTTGATACTTGATATATCAGCCAATCAGATACTGAGATTTGATACTTGATATATCAGCCAATCAGATACTGAGATTCGATACTTAGTGCCTATTTGACACGTGATGTATACAACCATATTCAATACACAGTAAAACCTCTTTATAACAGCCCTCGGTTTATTTGTTACCTCGCCTACTGCCACTGTAGGTCTCTGCCCGGTTTACTTACTTTTTCTCTAAGCTGTATCTCTATATATCTGCCTGAATAATAGTGCCAACTCCTTTAAATGATGCCAACATTCGCTGGACAAATCATGGCAGTATATTGAGGTTAAGGTTTAAATAATCAGACCCCAAGATTTGATACGTGATGTGTATATATCTACCAATCTTTCAGCTTAAATTACTAAATCGTTTACATATATATATATATGTTTAGTTAAATAGAAAAAAAAATATATATATCAAAAATTTGATGAAATGAACATTTTGTTTCAAAAGAAACAAATTCTAGATATTTGTTAGATGGTACTATGATATATCAGCCAATCAGATGCTGAGATCTCATACTTGATATATCTGCCAATCAGATACTGAGATTCGATACTTGATATATCTGCCAATCAGATACTGAGATTCGATACTTTATGCCTATTTGACACGTGATTTTGTTTGGAGAGACTATTTTACATATACAATGTATTGATATTTGATGCAAGAAAGTAGCAAAATTGATAAAGCATAATGATATAGGATATCCCAGAAAGCCTCCTCGGGTAGAAATAACGATAATGTTAATATTCTAAAAATAACCCGAACTAATGATTATTCTTTTGAAAATAAAACAATCTGTTTTAAAAATAAGTGAAATTTTGAATGTTATTTACCAAGAACACCCATGTAATGTTGTGACGAATCTAAAACAAGAGAAAAAACAAAGAAATAGTTAAGTACATTTTTAAATCACGTATTTGTTAGAGTAAAACAAAGCAAAAAATATCCAGTATAAACTGCTATATCGAAAATCACCTACCATTCATAATCGCCTGCCTCAATTACAAAGCCAAAAAGAAATTGATAAGCCAAAAGGTTATTGCTAACAAGGAGAAAATGCTGCTGTTTGTTTTCGAAATTTTGATGTATTTCGAACCTTATTTCTCAGATATGTTGTGAGTAAAATGGAAATATTTTGCATTCTAGTGACGTAATATGCAGAAGAAAACTGTTTCAGTTTGTTACTCAATTATTTTCTGCAGACAGATTGGTATGGTAAATGACAAAATGATTGATTCCTGTTAACATACTTGGTAACTTTTTATAAATCAACAGATCCCGTACAAAAATTGTGAAACTTACGAAAAGGTTTTTCAGGTTTGGTAAGAAAGAAGAGAACATTTTTTTTTCAAATATACAAATACATTCATGTATGTATTTTGTTTCCATTAGAAAACATGTAGAAGTATGTTTTGCGTATGCATTGCTGTATATTCTACTTATCTTGTGGAACCACGATTTGATAGTTCGACAAAATTTCATCTTATTATATTGTTCCGGTGGAGTCATCCGAGCGAGACAACAACAACAACAACAAACAGGAAGTGAAATTATGTTTCACTGTCTGCAGTTACCTTGTAGGTTGCTATTCGTTGGTTATTGTTTGTGAAGATGAACAGAGGTACCGTGGACATATTTGTGTTGTTGAAAATAATGGAAGCATTCCATGACAATGTTATTATAAAAGTATGTAGGGATATTATTGATCTGACATTGTCCTTGTTAGTGTATTTTTGTGTTTTTCGAATGACATCAGCAATAGTCCTTAATGGACTAAGTTTCCTGAAAGTGTTCATAAATGTTTACGTTTGGATTTCTGTTTTGACTTACTGAACATTTAAATAGGTGTTTCGTTATTGGTATATCATATACGTAATTATTATATCTTAGCTACATAAGCACAATATATAATAAAGAAACAAGTTATTGCGAAGGTAAATATAGAGTAAAATAGCAAGTATACAAGTCTAACGGCTTGGCCTTTCTGCCTTCTTGGGCTTCTTCAGGCTGAAGTGAGGAGTCCGCCCGAAGAAGCACAAGAAGACTGAAAGGGTGTAGCGGCCAGGCTTGTATAATTGTTATTTTATTCTCTATTTATATTCGTGATTTTACGCTTGACACAAATTCATACGTAAATGTTGTGTTAAAAGTTATTCAAGTCACGGAATATCCAAGTCCGTGTTTTATAGTAATTAAGTGATTGGTAAAGCTTATTATTGTGGCCAAACGTTTTGTCATATATTTTGATAAATGTACATCTAAAAATTAATTATTCCATTGTGTTGTCGTTCTCAGTACATTTCTGATTAAAAGATCACTGCCAATATGGATGTATACTTGACCACCTGATGTGTTACCACCGTTGTGAGGTAAATGTGTTCCTTTCACAGGTTCTCTCCCGAATTTGGATGCTATTTGCCAGTTTTGTGTTATGACTATCGACTGTGATAGATAAACAACCCTATATTAGCCATTTATTTGTATAAACATATTTAATTTGTACCCATATACAAATTTAACTGTGTATATACTGCTGTGCACAAGGACATTTTTCAGGATTATAATTATTTAGCAACTCATGACATTGTGATTTTGATTAGTAAATAGTTTTAATGATATTGTTTTTTTAATTACAATGTTTTTGATAGTACGTTGTGTACGTTGCCGTTTTGTGAATAATTTATGATGAAGTTGTTAACGTTTTGTACTTAAATGTGATCATATTTTTGTTGTCATTGATTTGTTAATTATAAGTGATTATATCAGGAAATCTCACTCTTAAGAACATTTTACGTAAATTTCACATTTCTTCCTTTTTGTTTACAGTGTTTTTGCAAGTCGTCCACTATTTATAGTCAAGATGATTTCCTTACCGTTTATAGATATTATACTATTAATGTAACGTACGAGGAAATATCGCCCATAAAATAAATATATTTTGGAGAATTGAGAACGTTCTTAACATGAAGAAAGTTTATGATTCTGAGGTCAAAACTTTAAAAATGATAGTTGTTATATTTTGTGATTGATTGTTTAATGATTATACATTGTATGTGATCCTGTAAATGGTTGTACATTCCGCAATATATTTATTTTATTAATTTCGTGACATATATGTTATCTGTTATGGAACGCTATTCCAATTCAACTAGTTAGTTCATAAATTATTTCCGATGTTTCAGTGTATTTATTGTGAGTAAATATATCCGTATTTATTGGGGGTTTACTTATTGTTGTGTTGCTGTATTGCGTATAATTATATCCCCTTTCTTCTGCATGTTTAATACACTGTCTGATATAATAAGTACTACAAACGTAAATTGAAGTTACTCCCCCTTGTATTCTGAAAACAGCACATGCTGTATGATGTTTTTTGTTAATTACCTCCCGCTGTATTCAGTACACGACATATGTGATGATCGTTGGTTTCCTCATACTGTGGATTTTCGAAAAGCAAACGACACGAGGTTATAGTCGCCAGTTACCCCCTCCACCATTGTAATTCTGCAAACAGTACACTGGGAGATGGCTTAATATAAGAGCTTACTCTTGTTGCCAGATCCCTAATATTACATTATGTAAATTATATATTATGTACAGCATATTTGTAAATAAAATATTGTTTAAACCAACAGTACACGAGATAGGTAATGCTCGTCAGTTACTTCATTTGTATTCTGACAACAACACACGACATACGGTGTACCGGTTGAATATCTCCTGCGTTTTTTCGGGAAATTGTTGTTACTTCTCCATGGTTCTTAAAAATACACTAGAGAAGGTTTGGCCATATCTTGTGCAGTCAATTTTTGTTGTGAAGAAACATGCTTAATTAGCATGTGTTGAATTTTGTGATGTAAATGTAACTATGTGTTCAGTATAGTTTTGTATTTATACATGTTAAGAATGATCTATATTTATGTATATACCCATGTGTTGATGTACCTATCAATGTATAGAGATTATATTTTTGTCGTAATAAGTGATTAACGTTTAAGACAGTTGTTACGCGTCTATATATTATCAATAAATGTTGTTATGAACTCAAATAGTGTTGTTGATATTCAGTTCCGATATTCGTGTAGAGTTTGACTGCCTCGGAACAGCTGAAGTCATATAAAGATTGATTTCGTTTATATAAGTGTTCGGGGAGAGGTGTAGGGGCAGGACTATGCAATCAGTTAGTATCATTAATTTGCGGTAATTTTCAAGGTTTCAACCACGGTTTATCATCAAAAGGGTAACTACAACAAAACTGAAATCACTCTCCTCGTAATATCGATTATCCTGTATTCATTAAACCATTCTCTTGCTCAAGTTTGATTTCGAATCAACTAACAGTGTAACTTACTGTCAAGAGAATGAGTTAGTGATTCAAACTGGTTGTCGGATTCGTGTCTCTCTAGTTTTTCCGAACCATTGAAGAGTGTGTTTTTTACAAAAATATATACTAAGATCAAGGAAATTGGCTTGATCATAAAATAAGAACGTATTCGTGAATACGGCTCTGATCACAACACCAACCGATAATAACAAAATAAAATTGCAAAAGCTTCATAATCAATAGATAAATCAATAAAATATTTCTATATCAGTATATTTAAGTTAATGAATCCAACAAAAAGTCATTTTTGTATATTTAATTTTTTAATGGTTTCCATGTTAATTTTTCTTTTGTTTTAATATTTTGACTTGGATTTATCTCTTATAAATTTTTTGCAAATTTGGAGGTTTTTGCTGTTTGTTTATTAGTTTTAATATCACCACAACTTTCAAAATGTTATCACTACGTCTGTTTATTTCTAGAATAATTTGTATTTTCAGTATTTATATTTTTTTGGACAATTGCAAGTTTCTTAAAATGACTTTTAAAATCATCTTAATTTTGCATATCAAACAGTATATTTCTAAATGTTTACACGGTTATGTTCTGTTATGCAAAATAATTGAAATTATTTCTGAAAAGTTCAAATAAAATCATACGATTGAACGAGGTTAAAAATTATACAGAAGCTAACCTCCATTTTCGTTTTATATTTACAAAAATCACATATTAAAATTATTTGAACATATCTAGCAACCTTACTACACAAGGTTAAAGATAATAAAATTAAAATGATTCATTTGGTCGCACTAATGTCAAGTATTTTGTAAATATATTCCAATGACGAAACACAAATTGTTTTAGACAAAGTGCTCTTCACACAATTGCTCTGCTATCTGAAAAAAGTGAATACAGTTTGAATGGTTATGGAAAATATTAATGCAGTTTGAATGTCTGTCTCCAAGAGACGATACATAAATCCTTAAAGTATTTGGTCGCTGGACACATTATGAAATACTGGAATTGCCATCATATATATAGCTGTACTTTCGCCACGTGTCCTTACAACACATCACAACACAACATCACCTTTTTTTAAACACTGCACCAACATCACCTTTTTTTAAACACTGCACCAACATCACCTTTTTTAGGCTTTTGCAATGTGCTGTATAAAACTTAAAGTGAGAACCACAATAGAACAAAAACCAAAAGGCAGCGAATGTATTTATTTATTGTGTTCTTAACACAGGCGAGGTGTTTAGGGTCAGTCAAAGTTAGATAAAACACGCAGAACGAAATGCCATCAAACAAACAAAGGGATAAAAAGGGAAATGCCAACTTGAAAAGCAAGCGCGGCTATGGTTAGTTCCATGTTTTTTAACAGTTTGCAGGTTGGTTAGAATTGTTGTGATATTTACCGTTTCGAAGAGGGATTTGAGATTTGTTATATTACTATAAATTCTTTTCTTGTGTTGGCTGAAAATGTATTCATTTTTTTTTTATTCATTTTCAAATTTTGTACATGACATGATACAACATATATGGTACATGAT
>JAUMHH010040279.1:0-10025 GCA_032359455.1 Chlamys rubida
GAGTTAATGGCCGATGATAGACCTATTTTAGTAGTTCACATAGGGTTAATGGCCGATGATTGACCTATTTAGTAGTTCACTTAGAGTTAATGGCCGATGATAGACCTATTAAGTATTTCACTTAGGGTTAATGGCCGATGATTGACCTATTTAGTATTTCACTTAGGGTTAATGGCCGATGATTGACCTATTTAGTAGTTCACTTAGAGTTAATGGCCGATGATTGACCTATTAAGTATTTCACTTAGGGTGAATGGCCGATGATTGACCTATTTAGTAGTTTACATAGGGTTAATGGCCGATGATTGACCTATTTTAGTAGTTTACATAGGGTTAATGGCCGATGATTGACTTATTTAGTAGTTCACTTAGAGTTAATGGCCGATGATAGACCTATTAAGTATTTCACTTAGGGTTAATGGGCGATGATTGACCTATTTTAGTAGTTCACTTAGGGTTAATGGCCGATGATTGACCTATTTTAGTAGTTCACTTAGGGTTAATGGCCGATGATTGACCTATTTAGTAGTTCACTTAGGGTTAATGGCCGATGATTGACCTATTTAGTAGTTCACTTAGAGTTAATGGTCGATGATTGACCTATTTTAGTAGTTCATTAGGGGTCAATGGTCGACTTGACCTATTTTAGTAGTTCACTTAGGGTTAATGGCCGATGATTGACCTATTTAGTAGTTCACTTAGGGTTAATGGTCGATGATTGACCTATTTTAGTAGTTCATTAGGGGTCAATGGTCGATGCTTGACCTATTTTAGTAGTTCACTCAGAGTTTCTCGCCAATAGTTGACCTATTTAGTTGTTCATTTAGGGTTTATGGCCGATGATTGATCTTTTGAGTGGTTCACTTAGGGTCACTGGCCGATGATTGACCTATCAAGTAGTTAACTCAGTGTTAATGACCAATCAGTGACCTATTTTAAAAGTTCACTTAGGGTTTCTGGCCGATTATGGATTTAATTTAACAGTTCAGCAATGGTTATTGGCCTATGATTGGCCTAGTTTTGTAGTTCACTTAGGGTAACTGGGCCGAAGATTTGTCTGTTTCAGTTGTTCACTTGGAGTTACTGGGTCCCTGTGGATTGATGTATTTTAGCTTGACATACAAACACTCTTCCTGCTCCATTTCATACTCCTGTTTATGTTGTAGGTTGCCGGTTCGACCCATCGATTCTTCCGTGAATTGATTTGGCAGCTGACGCACAGTTGTCCGGCTGTCAAAACGGACCTGGACAAAGTTAGGTATGGTCACTTAATGATTTCTCTGACTACCAACACCTAATCAGAAGTCAGATACAGTCACACCATATACTTTAATTAAATACCAAATTAATAGATAAATGTGCATGAAACATAGTTATTTCTTTGCTGAACATATACATAGAAAAACATTGTGGATTTATAGGTGGAACTGTGACTAAGACCGGAAACACCTGGACAACATTTCCGGTCATCCACAGATCGCGGTTTATGCAAATGATATATTGTCGTTTCCATAGGTTATCCCTTTACCTTTGTTTGTTCTTTCTCTTGAAACCATTTCTGTATTACACTGACACAGAAAATCTGCTAAGTTGTAATGAATATGCGTATTTGGCACTGCGCGTGACATCGACTTCATCCGATATCCACGAAATGTATACTGAAATGTATACTGAATAAATTACCGAGGTTAGCCTTATACTGAATACAATTAATTAGTTATGTAAAATACCGAACGAAGTTAAACTGTATTTAAGTTCTTTAACGTCAACGTCACAGCGATGTCACTTATTAATACCGGTATATTGTGGCATCGAAATAAGGAATAGAACCTAAACATAAACGTCATTCTGTTTAATTTTGCTTATGTTTTCGCGTCGCTCAAGAAATAAAAACGCTTCAACAATTTACATTTCATAAATGAATTGAAGTTATAAAAAAAATGAATAAAAACAGTGAGTAAACATGCGTGATATATGTTTTTGACCTTTCGAGAACTTATATTTTTGTGACGACGTCGTAGTTGTTACTTATGATGTCATATATGGAAAATATTTACAATGTTGAATATTGTATAACAGTTTCTGTGTATGTCACTTGTACATGTCCTCGAAAGTGCCTTGTTTTAGTCCGTGGAAAATATTTGATAAGTTAATCAGTCTAGTCTGAGGTGTTCAGTAACGGGGACAGGACACGGCCACACAAACAGATTCTAGACGTGATTGTACTGCTGGTACTACCGACCATTTTTAAGTACACATCCGGACCAACACACGGTGTATGTAAATAAACGTCCTATCACAGATATACATCGTCTATTGTCAAGTGTTCGACTGTTACATCACGAGCCAGTGTGTTGCAGTTTAATGCAATGTTAGGCCCAGACAAACTTTTCGACGGACACTAACAGATTTAGTAGGGGTCGGTTTATTGTCTACATGATGCTGATTTATCTTCGTAAAACCATCCAGGTAAATCTATAGAAATAAAGCCAGCTGAAATTTAATCTTAATTTAAATCTAAATTGAACAATCCTGATTACTTCGGAACGATTATAGATATACAATGTATTTTTCCAGTTAGTTTATAATCCCGGATTATCTCGGAGTATTTTTTGTCTTGTTACCATGACAATGTAATCGTTAGTAATTTCGGGCCCGGTTACCTAATTCTGAACGTCTGCATCATCAAGTAGAGTTATTTTAATACGACACTGCGGCTTTACAAATGTTCTCAGTTGTTGGTATTTAAGCTTCCGGTTGTTTGAACACTCCAAAAAATACGGCTGCCGATAATTCAATGTCAAATAATGGGACAATACTGCCGTACCTGTATATGTCACGTGCTTCTGGAAGCTTTTTTTTTCTCGTAGTAGATAACGACTGTACAGGTGTTGTCAGGTTCCCTGTCGTCTGTACACATGGTGCTCTACTGTTTACCACACGGGGCTGGTCATGTAAACTATTACAATCGCAAATAGAAATGGCATTTTCTTGTGACAATTACATCAATAAGTGACCGCATGGTGGCAAACGAATATATTCCTAAATGAACATCTAGCTTTGAAAAACGTCTGTGACTAAATGGGCTAGCTCTAATCCCTATTCAGGACGATATCGGATTGTCAATATGAATCTGTTAACAGACGTAACCGGTCCGACTGGGAATGAAACCGGTGCCGTGAAATAGACATCGGTAACATAGTAGAGGAAATGAACTTGTATTGATCCTGGTAACTTAAGTAAACTAACACAACTAAGAGGTGTTTACATTGAACTCGTGTTGTCGTGTTACAGCGCGTGAGTGGCTGACCTGGCTTAACCTTGGTTCCGTGGTCAGACTTCTATTACCGCGCTGAAGGGGCTCCATTTCAATCCTCCAGTAATAGTCAATGGTGATATATAATTCTTGTACATGATTCCTTTCTATTTCAGGGCAATATTCCAATGGCTAACTTTAAGGGATCTCAACCGTCCAATCTTGACAGAGGAAACGGCCAACAACACTGTGGAATTTATTATGAAAGAGTTTCAACAAGGGCAGAGAACCCATGCACAGATATTCCAGATCATATGTTTGTACGTGAAGTATACCATGGTGTAGTCTAATGATGTTGCTCATTTTGTGACAAAAATCCATACAAAATTTAGGGCAAATATCCCTGGAGGCATGCTGTCTATTTGTACAAAAGATTTTTTTTTATTTCTTATTCATTTCTTGATGAATGCAAATGAACGCACTAGTCATGTATGGTTCATTAAGTAGGGGTGCAGCCCGCCGCTACCAGCCTGCTACACAATGTAAGGGACACCGCATTAATTTGCTAAACCCTGTCTCATTTATCTTCGTTAACTTGTACTCCACACAGACACCTATTATGTCACTGAACTACACGAGTAATCATAGCGTTAATTTATTCTGTGTATAAAGGATTATGAAAGGTAAGAAAATATGAAACCCAGACAGGTATTACCGGCCCAACAGTTCGTTTTGATTTTCTATATTGTTATTTTAGCCCAGTAAATGATAGTGCCAGTTACAATGTAGGCTAGTCCGGCTTTTATTTCTTTAAAAAAACCCACTCTCATCCAATGAGAGTAATCCCCCATAACACGCGCTTCCATCATGTTTATATTGCCGGACTAGCCTTTTATATTACCGGACTTCCGACTAGTATTTTCAACACTTTGGTGATGCAGTAACTGCTTGGTTTCTAGGTATTCCGGTATATACTGTAAGGTGGTTACGGGCGTTGCTAAGGGCAAGGACTATTGCCCGGGTGAGACATGCTCTCTGGACAAGTTCCGGCATTGCTGGAATGTGGTGTTCATCAAAGATAACTGGTTTCCGGTCGACGCAAAATGGGGAAGCCGTCAAGCGTCAAATGTAAGAAAGGAGTTCATGAAAATAAAACACATATGAATCCCTGAAAAAACAAATTTTGTACCACTTATCTCATTTTTGCAATGCGAAATGTCTGGTTGGACATTTGTAAGCTATTTAATTTTGTCTTCTTCTACTTGTAGTAATAAGTATGATTACGTACATAAGTAAAATATATAAAGCTGACTCCAAGGAAGAATATCAACTGATAATTAATTGATACGTGACGTTTTGATAAACAGACTAGTCTAATACTTTCCAAAAAAGACTAATACTTTACTTTCCATAAATCAAAACTATCTCACTTTGTTTGTAGGAGAGGTCAGACAGTTACAGTGACTTCTACTTTCTAACTGACCCGGATCAACTCCAGCTTAGCCATTGGTCAGAGGTGCCGAGCTGGCAGCTAGTCGATCGTCCAATCAGCTCGTCCGAATTCGAACATCTGCCATTTGTAAAGCCCCACTTCTTCAAGTGTGGGTTGAGCTTTATATCTAACGTAAAGGCCGTGATTGAGACACGACGAGGACAGGTTAAATGGGACATCGGACTCGGCACTCCTGTCAAGTTCTCATTCAAACTCGTATCCGCCGAGACTCGTCAGGAACAGTGTGGCGATGTTAACCTCAAGGATTTTGTTTTCCACGAAATCCAAAATGGCCGCGCTAGTTTTATACTCAGGTCTCCCCTTCCGGGAACATATTACCTAAAACTGTTTGCAAAGCGCCAAGAAGAGAGGTCCATAAATCGAAGTCGGTTTCTTGAGGTTCTAGAGTACAAAGTGCAGATAGATAAAGCTTGTATCGAAGACGACCCTCTCCCGGGATGCTGGGATCACACATGGGGTCCAGGGGAGAGGGCGGAGCGATTCTGTATCTACCCTGTTCAGAAGCGCGGTATTATCACTAGCAGTGAAAAATCCATCAACTTAGAAATCAACAAAACTCGACCTGTACAATTACTCTACCGATTCTGTCGTAACGACTGGAAGGAGTCGGAACTCAAGAAATGTGTGAACGTGGTCCAGGACAACGACACTAAGGCTTACGTCGCCATTACGCTACCGATGGCAGGGGAATACGGACTCGAACTCTTTGCTTATATACCCTCAAAACCGGAAGTGGCGTATACGCATGTGTGTCAATATTTTATTTCTTGTCAGAGAAGAGACGAGGAGATAGACGACGCCCTGATAGAGAAGTTCCTTGTCCGGAATGACAAGAGACAACCAATGCAGTTCGCCGACAAGGCAATGGTATGACGTGTTTCATGAAGGGCTCATAGTTTCTGAATATGATAGGCCTAGTTGATCTAATGTCAGGAAAAACTGAGTCGGTATTGCAATATCGATGGTTATGATACTTTAAGTATTGCATCTACCAGAAGGAATACTGGCAATCGACACAGGTCTGAGCAATGTTTCTGTCTCCATTACTATGATATTCTTGCATGAGAGCCTTGACGAATAAAGTAAGGTTTAAAGTAGCATAGGATGCGTGCGCATTAATCTCTTTATAAAAAAGAAATATTGAACTAAATTGATTTTGTATGGAACCAATATATACCGAATACGAGGCCTTGTTAGCCTGATAGTACACATTTTTTTAAACACTATTTATTCCGTAATTAATCATAATCATACAAAAATACGCATCAGTATTACGTTGGTATATCAATTGTGGTTTCATTTATTTTATGTATTTCTACGAGAGAAAGATGACAACGACGATGATAAAGGCAAACATGGAACGTTGTAACGAGTTTAAATGTGGTATATATTGTCTTCGCACTTAGACCAATGGCGTCCCAGAAACCTCGAATCCGGGCGAAGCACCTTCCACGTTTGACCTCAAACCTCTTGGTGACGATGAATTGGAAGGTACACCCCCAGAACCAGTGTCGTCTGCCAATCATCTGGCTGTGTTGGACAAACACAGAGAGAGCATGCGCGAAATGGATGCATATGCTAAAAAAGTACGTATGATATTAACATATTTAAAATGCACAGATTTCATCCCACAGAAATATATTTCTGTCCTTGCGCTTCCAAGCAACTCAACTTAAAAATGAGGGGTTAAAATTAGATCAGTTGCAAAGATTGAATGGAATTCTCGCTTGTTTTCGGTCCTGACTTTGACTTCATCAGATGGTGTTTGTATGCGGAGGACACACGACACAGCTACTTCCGGTGAGTATAGCGTTCAAAGTATACATTTCGGCCAGCTTTCATATTTAAAGATATATTCTACCTTACACATAAAACATATATTCAGTTCAGTTCAGTATCTTTATTTCCAAGAGCCATCCGGCTCATAGGTTAAATGTCAAACAATTACATCATGTGATACATGTACAAGAGATTATTATACAAATTAAGTAAAATCGATTAACAGGAGAGTAAGCTTACAATATACACAAGTAGTTTTCCATATCAGACATTGAATTCTCTTCGTTTTCTCGTGGCACAATTTAAATACTTTCATAGATTACATAATTCTTTTACATTATTAGTACTCAATAATTTTGTTAACTTAAAAATTTAAGCTTACAAAAATACAAATTGACTAGTATATATGATCAGTATTAGAGTGGTGTCCCTTGAAATGCTTTACAATGATGTAACATAACCTAAGTATACTGCTGAGTACCGTACTGAGATTTCCATCAATTAATCAACCCAGCACACAATGCAGTTCTCGAGAACAGTTTCACATATCTCCTTTTCAAGGACGGCTCTCACCGTAGTAAGACACGTATGTTTATTGGGGCCATTGACAGTCGCTTGGTACACGCTCCATTCCTCTTGCACCCACCTTTATCAGAAAGTAACCTATACATCTTTACAGTCAGACTGTAATTTTAAAATACCTAATATTCATTCTGTGATGCCGTGCGTCAGAGCTGTGGTTTCGTATAAAATAACACAGAGTAATATATTAGAAATAGAAGTCTTGTTTCGATATGCATTTTAACCAATGTCTTGTCTTCCATTACAGGATGTTGACATCAATCGGGAGTCGTTTTGCTAATGGGTGGTGACTTGGTTTTTGCCAAACACGTGACGTATGACATTTCTTAAAATATCGGAAACTTCCGTGCTGGTTACAGCTACACAGATGCTTTCTAGACGCAGACATCCTGACTCTATAGTTAGATCTGTTGTTTTCACCGACTCGGAAGTCACTCGGGCAGTGAATCTACGTATCACTTACCTGAATCATCATGTCTAATATGTCCCTATGCGGTATTCAAAAGTGCTGAGTTTGAAGTCGTGGTAACAATTGCAATAAATACAGTTCTATCAGTCACCTGACATGACATGGTTTTACTGGCCTTTTCTTGAAAGTTGACTGAACAAGGCTATTAATCTTCGTTAACCATAAGCAATCGCATTTGTATTAAATCCTGTTCTTGAATTGCTTAAAAAATAAAATAAACTGTGTTACTCCATTGTAATGTATCGGTGTGTTGTTTGTATAACCAGTCGTCCATAGCAAATCTGTGACGTCACCCTTTTCTGGATAATTAATAGGAAGGAGCAAATTAGTTTCTACAACACATGAATTGTATACGTCACATAAGTCTAGAACACCTATTGTTTACGTCACCATAACGGTTGTTTGTTACTGTGTCTACAACACACGTATTGTTTACGTCACTATAACGGTTTACATTTCGTTTGCTACTGTGTGTACGGCTGGTGAAACAGTCTTGTACTTGAAACTTTTTCTATATAATTCAATATTATTTAATGTTTTATGCCGTTTGTGTCGTAATTACCTAGCTGTCTGACTTTACATTTGATATACGATGATAGAAAGTATATGTAATTTAGATGTAGGCTCGTCCTAATTTCTCGTATCTTCATTTTTCCGTAATTCGTTCACGTGCAGGAGCGCATCTGGTGTATATCTATAAAACTTTGCCAAGAAACGATGTAACATGGACTCTGCACTCCACGTGTTATAGCACGGCATACAGCACGTGGGTTTACGTACTTGCATACACCTGTAGACGATACCTACGGGATGCACGTACATTGCACTCCCTACCTGTACAGACAGAATTGTTGAGGAAATGATTGAAGTGATATGGGATACGTACAGTATTTTAACAATTAAAGTAGTCGCCTAACCTCAGGCTACACGTGGTTTTCGGTATTGAAATAGTTCGTCTTTTCCTCACGTGCTGCCCTTAGATCAGTTTAAGTGTCAGCACGTGATGGTTTCAGTTAGTTTCAAAATTGGTCATTCTTTTAATTTGATTGGTAATCTTTTGGACAGTCTTCATCCCTAAAGTTTTATATATTACAACTTTTAAGTGCTCAAAATGAAAGCGTGAAAGAAGGATTTAGGATTTAACAGGTCTCGCAGATTTATTGATTGGCCACTTATTGGTCAGTTTAACAAGCATTTAGTCTACGACCAAATATAAAATGATGCATGAGGCAATCATATTTTAATGTAATGAAATGTTTCCAAATAAGGATATTTTTTATATCTTTATAATCTTCAAAACATAGTACTTTTATCTCGACCCTACTCGGCTCTCCCTTCTTACTCTACCCCTGATATAATTCTATAAGGGGTACACTAGACCTAAAATCCTCTAAAATACAAATCTGACGTGAACGTAGTATCAACTTCTATTTTCAATTGTGATGATTTAGTTAAAATGTCGATGCTGTCATAGATAACTTGTAAATTTGATGATTACTTTCTTTTTGTGGACAGGTCTGTGAGAAACACCACGCGACATTCCGAGACCTATTATGGGACCTGCACTCCTGTAAACCAGTTGAGGACCCGTTCACCAAGGTCAGGTAAGTGTCAGGTCAATGACGTTTCATAAAGGTATTCATAATTGCCAGGTTAGTATGGGGTCAAAAGCGTCATATACACCCGTAAACGAAGGTGTGGAATGTATGGGGTCAAGGACGTTACAAAGAGCAGCTTAACAAAGCCAGGTAGGTGTAAGGTCAAAGACATTACAAAGAGCCTTTCACCAATGTCAGGTGGGTATGGAGATAAGGATGTCATAAACTGCCGATCACTAAGGCGTGGAATATGTGGGGTCAAGGATGTTAAAAAGAGCCTTTCACCAATGCCAGGTGGGTATGGGGTTGAGTACGTCATAAACAGCCGATCACTAAGGCATGGAATACGTGGAGATCAAGAACGTTATGAAGAGTCTTTCACCAATGTCAGGTGAAAATACGGTCAAGGGCGCCATATAGGTTAGCTCACCAAGGTCAGGTAGGTGTGACGTCAATGAGAGTCTGGGAGTTGACGGGTCAATGACATACCATAGACCGCTCACCAAGGTCAGGTAGGTGTGGTGTCAATGAGAGTCTGGGAGTTGACGGGTCAATGACATACCATAGACCGCTCAGCAAAGTCAGGTAGGTGTCTGGGAGCTATAACAGGATTTAAAACATGGCTGTGATGTCATCTATTGTTATTGCATGAAGTATAGTTGAGACAAATGTACTATTATCACCTACTACTGTGGAATAGTTACCTTTTTCTGTGGAATAGCTACAAACTATTCCACAGTAAATTCCAAGTACTATTCCACAGTTGAAGGTGAAAGTAAAATATATAAGACATTAAATGTTAACAGTTAGTTGTTTTAATTAGAAAAA
>JAUMHH010040290.1:0-10025 GCA_032359455.1 Chlamys rubida
GATATAGCGAGGTAACATACAGAAGGTTGACGATATAGCGAGGTAACATACAGAAGGTTGACGATATAGCGAGGTAACATACAGAAGGTTGACGATATAGCGAGGTAAACGTATGCTCACTTGTAGAGGTCGTCTCGGATAGGTTTGTTTGTTTGTTTGATTTTGTTTAACGTCCTATTAACAGCTATGGTCATTTAAGGACGGCGTCTCGGATAGGATAGGACGAGTTCGAACGGGGCACAAGGCTCGTATTCATGAAACTGTTCTCATATATACTCAAGCATGGATTCTGTGCTCAAACCAATTTTCTTGTACATGTAACTCGCTTAAATCATGTCAAACAATAAAAAAGTCACATAATTATAAACATTGAAAACAATATTCCGCCTTCAGATTGTCCCATTTTTTCCCAAATCATTGACAAAAATATTTTTTATATATTTATAAAGGGAACAAGAAATTAGGCTATGATCATCATAATACATTAGAAGTTCCTTGCAGTGGTAGTTACCTACATGCTTATCAGTGTTTTGGAAACAACCTACATTTAAATTGATTTTATACGACGCTATTAATAGAACGGCTATACGGCTTTGTATGTATATATATATATAATAGTACATTGTACATCGATTATTGACTGTACATGTTAGAGCATATATATCTATACTAATAGACATCGATCGCGTGAGAAAGAGATGTGTTTGAGAAACCGTTCACAATACACAATACATCAGAGGCGGATATAGTGTAAACTGTACTTTTCACTTTTTTTTATACACAGGGACTTGAGAATTTTTCTGCAGTCATTATGTTTGGACCATCAGACACGTGTGACAGACTTGTGGAAGTTTGAAATCAACACCTTGTAAAGTGTCTGCCCGAGTGATCATGGTATTAACCCTTTCACCACTGTAGACCATAATGGACTCATCCAGATCAATGCATGGTAGAGTCTACTAAAGTTACATAGGGTTGAAAGGGTTAATCAATCAGTAGCCTTTTCAGCTGATTTTAGTTTTAAAGTTTAATACCATAAAAGTTTAAATTACCAATCATGCTATATATGTTATATTAAAAGATTAAGTTCCTCCTTGGTTCAGTGAACAGACCTGTTCCAACTACATAAGCTCAAGTTTGAATTATTCCAAATTAACCCATTCACCCTCATTTGAACCCTTCCAATTCAAAGGTTGGATTAGTTCATTATCAAATTTCAGGGGTGAATGCGTTTAGGTATTAAAGGCTCTTTATCCGATTTTGAAACCCTTTGTGGTAACATTTTCCTATTCTATACCAACAAACAAGAAAGACATATATTTTCCATCATGAAGACATTTTTTTGCAGCCAAAAAGTAAATCTGAATTGTTTTTCTTTGAGAGCTTCATGTACAACATACACAATGAAAACAAAAGGTCACAAATCTCTATATACAAAAATATGTCTCACCAAGATGTTTGTTCTATTTTCAAACAGTTTGTCCTGTTGTACCAGACCAAAAGGTCTGATGTTATTTTTTGGGTATCTGAAGTATAGTCATCCATGTACTACATTAACATTCGTCAGTTCATGAGACAGACAGAAGAGGATGACCCAGTGGTTCTGCATACACAAAAAGGGCATCCATCGCTGAATTTCACCACTCCGTGCCACACATTGTGATATTTATGTACATAAATGTCGTAATCAGCTGATAATTCATCATGATAATCATATTGGGTAGAAATTATTGAACTCTTTTAAGACATGGAGACAAAACAAAAACATAGATACTACTTCTGATGTCCAGAAAGCCACAAGTTCTTTTTCATCCATCATCAAATATCCTGTAGATTTCTCCATTTCCATCACAAAGGGTGAAGTATTTTTTTTTTAAAATAGAAATCTCGAGTTATGTTCCTGTCTAACTGAACAGAGAAGCTAAAAATACAAATGAAGTATGTATAATAAGTTATCATTTAAACTTAACAGTTATCATTTAAACTGTCAATTCACACTCCCTATCACAACAGTTATTCCACATTCACCGTCACAGGGCTAGTCAAGCCTCCCTTTCAAAACACAATGTATCACACTCCCATTGAAATTAGCTCAAATTTCCTCTTTCACAGTATGTGATTCTTTAAATTTCAACAATGTGTCATTTTTCTCTTCGACTTTGTTTGCGATTGTCTGTGCAGCACTGTCAGCCATTTTGTCCATAACCTCTTCTGATTGGTCCATTTCAAATTCTACCCGAGTGTGAGCATTTGATGGAATTTTCATAGCTGGCGTCTTGGGTGGTACTTCCCATGGAGGTCCGGGTTTCATTGATACCTTAATACCATAAGGGTCATCAAGGTCGGCCTCACTTTCATATCCATACTCGTTCAAGAGACTCCTCGACTTGCCAGCCATTGGTATGTTCTTGGCTTCAAGGCCGTCTTTCTTTCCCAAAGGACTGAAGTTTGGCACAATGATGAAAGCAAAGGATAACACCAACACCTACGAAAAAGAAGTCATTTCTTTTAGCATGTAAAATATATAGTTTGGCTAATATGGACATTTCTTACAATGAAAAACCACAAATAAGACCCTTTCAAAACCAATTTAACACAACAACTATTGCAGTATCCACTTTGTACATATCAAATTTTATCATTGAACACTTTAAACTTTTTATAATAAACAAGTGTAAAACTCTAAAGAACATAAACCCTGAGCCACTTACACGGTTCCAGAAATCAAATTCAACCATGTTTTGTGAAAAATGCTCTAGAATTCAGGCAGTTGATTAGTCTGAGCATACATGAAAATATTAGTTCAGAAGATGTTAATGAAAGAGGCCAAAAAAAGGAAACTTCAGAGAGCTTCCTGTTACTATAAGGAACTAACGACAGTTTCCCTGTGTTTACCGTGCAATTTTCCCCGTAAATATCATGAACTAACTTTTAACATTTAATTACACCACTGAATGCATCACATATAAAATTTATAATTACTTACCATGATACACGTAGATGTTTGTGTTTTATTTGCCTTGGATAGAATGTATGATTGTAGTTTTTTCAGCTGCTGGGCGAGTGTTCTGAAGAGAAAAAAAAACAGCATAAAAACTTGTAAAATGCATGTTCAAGTACATTTGAACAAATTCGTTAGTGACACTAAATTCATAGAAAGAATTTAATTATATAAAGCAAGATTTATCACTGCATATAAATCACTCTTGCCGGCACGATGGTTGCATGCAGAGGGTCTAATTAGTGTAGGGTGAAGTAACCCTCACCTCACCAGTACTTGTAAACAAGGAACTCAAAATGACATAAAATTGTAAATATTTTTCTCTCTTTGATCTTACATAACAAAAGTTTTTCTGAAGCTAAAGACACATGCAACAGTAAAGTAAATAAAGGAAATAAATTATACCGAATCATCATAATTAACCTGAGATTTTACTCAAATTGTTTTTAAAACGAAAACTTTCCAAGACATTCTTACTTACTGGTTCTGATTTTCCAGGCTGGACACCTTAGTTTTTAGCTTTTGATTTTCTGAAGTGGACATTTTTACCCTCTTTTCTAGCCCCTCCACATATCCCTGTTTCCTCTTTCGGCTTTCTTTGGCTGATACCTGCAATGCAAGAGAACAATTCGTCAGTCTATTTATAACAAGTACTTCAAAATTACCATAATTGATAATGTTGACTTCTGGGTAGGGCAATATATATTGTCCCAGGTCCCTGATTTGAATGGGAAAAAAAAACTGAAATTGCTGATCGATTTATTTCATGTTACAGTTCAAATTAAGTCACATCTAGCATTATGCTACAGTTCAAATTAAGTCACATCTAGCATCAAGTTACAGTTCAAATGAATTCACATCTAGCATCACGTTACAGTTCAAATGAATTCACATCTAGCATCACGTTACAGTTCAAATTAAGTCACATCTAGCATCACGTTTCAGTTCAAATGAATTCACATCTAGCTCAGCTATTTCTTCAGGGACTGAAGGACTATTTTTGTACCCTCACTGAGGCATTTTGTTACAAATACCACAATTTTTAATGACATAAAGATAATGAAAGATCAACTGGTATTTTCATTTTCTACCATAACCAATCCCATATAGATAACACTGTAGGTCACTACCTCATCCATTTCTAATCTCATGACATCCACTATATACAGTAGTGTACTAATGCCAAGTAATACAGTCCTTAGGTAGACTCTCACCTTGTTTCTAATTTTCCTGCGGACCGCTTTGAGTATCTTCTCTTCCTCCTTGGTCAGAGGCATATCTGTTGGTAGTTGGACCCCTTCCCTTGCCAGCAAGTCTTTTTCCTCGTCTGTTAGTCGCAGATCTGGAAACTACACAAAGAGTAACTTTCTTTACACATTGTCGTATCTTAAAAGTAGAAATTTTGATCGAACAGAGACACCAAAACCTTAACCCTTTCATCCCTAGGTAACTTGAGTAGACTCTACCATACATTCATCTGGATGAGTCTATTATGGTCTAGAGTGGTGAAAGGGTTAATATGATGATCCTCAATTCATATACCACCTCACTTGACCAAACACACAGGGACCAGTTTACTGAAATCTGTTTAAAATGAACATACTTTGGGACCAATACAGAGCATCCTATATTAATTGGTCCCAAACATCATCAAGGCTGATATCTCCACACAGAAAAAGAGGTTTTTATAATACAGAGATACAGTTTACACTTTGTTGAAGGGCTAGATGCTTATTTGTCCAACCCTTGAAAACTCATGATAAGGCCAAGGAAACGACGCTTTTTACATTACTTATCAGTGTCTTTCAGAAATTTTGGAGTATATATGCATGATAAGCGCTCAACGATTTACATGAAATTGGTGATGCAGCCGAAGTTCAAAATTAGGCATACCATGTTCACGGACATCGATAAATCCAATTCTGCAGGGTTGCTAATATTATTTTCAATATTCAAAACTATGGATTTGTGTGATTAGATACAAGGTAAGTGCAAGACCTAACTTTTGATATCAGTGTTACATTTTTTAAACCGCTTCACTTCGTTTCCTATAATATCATTCCAAGTACCTAGGTATATTTTCAGTTTTACATGTGATTTACTTAAAAACTTTTATTGGTTACCCATCTTAAACGGAAAGTTCTAATAAATTTACTAATTTCTATTTTATTTGCAATATGAAACGTAACATTTACGTACCGTATATATTTATAAAACAATCTACTTCCAGTTCCAATTTGGTAAGCTGTGACATCTAGAATCAAAATGGCTAGACCACAATGTCAAGTCTGGGCCTATGACCGGTAAAACACAGGCTCGTATCCAGTAATAAGCCCACCCCCTAGCTACTTTTGACATATTTTCATGCACAGGCCCCCTGGACTTATCGCCGGTAAGATACGGTACATGTACTTACCTTTCCTGTTTTGGTACTGATGTCCTTCATAGTGAAGGGAAGGCCGTCTGTGAGGTGAGAAGTGACCTTAATGATACGGATAGTATTGGCGCCATCTGACCCTTCACCTGAACTGTTCAGCTGATGATCATCTGCAACAAACAGTTTAAAGGTACATGTAATTGCATACAATTGTACATGTAATTACATACAATTGTACATGTAATTACATACAATTGTACGTGTAATTACATACAACTGTACGTGTAATTACATACAACTGTACGTGTAATTACATACAACTATACGTGTAATTACATACAATTGTACATGTCATTACATACAATTGTACATGACATTACATACAATTGTACATGTCATTACATACAATTGTACATGTCATTACATACAATTGTACATGTCATTACATACAATTGTACAAGTCATTACATACAATTGTGCATGACATTACATACAATTGTACATGTCATTACATACAATTGTACATGTCATTACATACAATGAATTGTACATGTCATTACATACAATGAATTGTACATGTCATTACATACAATTGTACATGTCATTACATACAATTGTACATGTCATTACATACAATTGTACATGTCATACAATTGTAAATGTCATTACATACAATTGTACATGTCATTAAATACAATTGTACATGTATATTCTACATTGTACATTCAAATAGCTATATGTGTAAACAGACTCTCAATAATTTGAAAATCCCCTTCACATGGCATGACAAAAATTGACTGCTTCTATAAATGTACATATTCCATCCATATAGTTCTATTCTATTATAGTTACATGTTTGTGTAGAAATTACAAAATAAAAACTAATTCTCGGCAATGTTAAAAATTTGGTTTGCATGCCACAAAGCAACTCTATCTAATACATCTATGTAGGTGAAATATTTTCTCACCATTACTTCTTTCAATTTAATGTAAATTAAATCTACTAGAATGAAAATATCTGTGGTGTATGAACATTGTGAACTAATGGAGGCATAAAAGTTATAAGTGCAACATCAATGTTAAAAATTCAGATTAAAAAAAAAAAAAGTTTGTTGTAAAATACCTTAGTGAGCTAGGTATGGCTTACTGAGTAATAAGGAAGGGGGAAGTATTTGCACTGTAGATATCTATTTGTATCAATTCACTTATCTAGTTTGAACCTCATTCTGAATAACGTGAAGCTCACAATAGGTAAATTTCCACTTTATAGGGGGGGGGGGGCATGAAGTCTTGCAATACTTACCTAAACTAATAGTTACTGCTGCACTGTCTTTTGTTTGTGAACTACGATTCATACAGGCTAAAAAATCTTCTTCACTGAGGAGGTCAGGTGTATTTAAATCATCAACACCTTCCATGTCAAAGTCTTTCATGTTAAAGTCCTCCATAGCAAGAGGACTGTGTTGTTCTGATAATTTATCCATAAAGTCTGTTGAAATATTTGTTGACGAGTCTGATAAATAATACTCTTTCGGACTATTCTGTAATTGTTCATCGCCAAAGCTTTGTGGCGAGTATGCACTGGATTCTAATGACACGCCACTGTCACTATTTGCTGGGGATCGCTGGGCAAAATAGTCATGGTCTGTATGGGTGGTAAATGTTTTCTGTTGAGGTTGGTCAATATCTATATCAGCGTCCAAATCTCCCAGGTTTGCTTCCTTTAGGACACTTTCCAGCAGGTCACCATCTCCCTCAGAGAAAAGTCCAAGATCAGACTGTAAACAAAAATGTCAACATTTCTAAATGTGTTTTCACCACAAATTACAATGCAGTACTATTCTTGAATAGATAAAAATGGTACACATATATTTAAATTTCTCACATTTTTTTTTAGATGTTCTCTTAGTAATATTAGAAAGCTCCAACTAGATTTGAATATTGAATAAGCTATGACATGTAAGGTATTTAGCTTCCTCTGAATAAAATTAAAGTTACAAAATTGTACATGTCCAGGCGAAATATAATTTAACCCTTTCACCACTGTAGACCATAATGGACTCATCCAGATCAATGCTTGATAGAGTCTATTAAAGTAACATAGGGTTGAAAGGGTTAAATCAAATTTAATTTGTAATATAAAATCAATCAGTACCAAGACATTGTGAGTGAACAAGTTCCAGTCATCAGCGTTCGTAGAAGAATTTGACATTTCACTGTCCGAATCAGACACATTGGAGTCATAAAAACTCAACGTATCCTTCTCATCCCCACTTAGTTTGTGAGACATCAAGAAATCATCAGTCAGGCAATAGTTATCCAGAATACAACTTTCCAATGCCATAATTGAAAATTAATTTAATTTTATCTTTTATCATGAAGTAGCACTTCTGTTCCGATTTACACAAATTATTTTTTTCTCTCAAAGCAGTTATGTACACAAATTAAAGATCCATGGCATACACAGCTAGTATGTTTTAGAAATTTAAATGAAAAGCTCCAATTCAGAGCCCCTGAAGTAAAGACTGTGTGTGGTAATTCCTATGATCACGGAATTAGATTGCTATCTAAGTCTGTGCTATGATTGATAAATTTCCTGAATGATGATGTGTAACAAATCCATTGGCTCCGGCATGATGAAATGTCACTTTGCACGTGCGAGTCCCTGACTACACATTATCCTTACAGACATGAGTCATGACCATAACTGATTCACAATGAAATATAAACACTTTGTAGAATAAATCCATCTACTACAGCTGGTGTCAAATACTGTGACAAATGAGTAATTCTAGATCTCCATTCGTGCAAAATATACCTTAGCAGCAGCTGGTTTGCATTGATTTATGAAAATGGTAGCTTTAATCCATACATTTTACATATAGGCCTACAGCCAGAGGGAAGTGAACTTTTTTTTTATTAATTTGATATTGACTTCTATTGGAAATACTAGTAATCTAAAGCCATTTAACACCGACATGAAGCGGTCAAATCAAACTTACGAAATCGACTGTTTGTATCCCTTGAACTTCGGATTTCAGCAGGCCATCACTGTCATTAAAAAGCAAGTCCAAAACTTGATCTGGGTCAGATCTGACCGCCATCTTTCTTGTTTACGGTGTAATTGTAATGCGTAAATGCTGTACATGCAATTTCGCCGGCGTGGATAATCTATCGTCACATGAGAACACGTCACCGATCAAAACAGAAACTTCATTCGTCAAAATCTCCACGTGTATCGGTGTATATAAAGCACTGCCAGTCCTCTTGTGCAATACATGTATCCTATCGACCAGGAAATACAACGGTGTTTACGTCGGTTGCCAATGTAAAGGAAAACATTTGCAAAACAAGAAGTTTTAAACGTTTATCAAAATATGTCCAGTGGTGCCGTAACAAATGTGTCATGTATGTAAAATCAATGTCAAGGTTTCAATGTTTCCCTCTTTACCATCGTTGGCCGATTTCGTCGAGGAATTTGTTCTAAATTTAGCGTCGGTGTCATCATCCAAGACACACCGCCAGTATGACGTGGAGGCGGAAGTAAACAATGGACTTTCGGAATATTGATGTTATCTTTTAAAGATATCAAAACACTCAAGATGTTCCGAAATGAAATGTAACCCTCTAACCAAACGGTTTTTGTTATTTTACACCTACGTCCCCTCCCTCCCTTCCCCGCCTTTGTTTTCAATTGTTCATATTGTAAAAAGTATAAACGTTCAAGATACGTACATTTCTTATCGATCTTTTATACATATTCTCATGCTTTTATTGGAGACTACATATTATTGCGGGAAAATATGAAGTTATCCCCTAGACTCATTTCAGACATGTTCAACTTCAATTTGTTATTTTTTTAAATGAAATAATAATAGATATATCTGTATTACCATTCTAAATATAAAACTGACACACATACATTTTTAATATGTGACTCACTTGGTGTCTTTTATTTTTTGATAATGTATATGTATTTCATCCGCAATGTGTCACTGTACCGTATCTTCATGGTTTACCGTTAGATTACATGTGAACATTTTAGGAAATAAAAGGATATTCTCAACGCCATAAGAACATATTATTAGGGACTATACAGTATGCAGATTACAGAACGGGACTGTACAGAGTGGCGATTGCAGGACTGGATTTTACAGTGTACAAGACAATTACAGGACGCCGTCCTGTAATTGTCTTGTACACTAGTCCGTCCGACGGACTGCACAGCATGTGACAATTACAGGACGGGATTGTATAGTATGGCGATAACAAGACGGGACTGTACTGTCTCATAATTTAAATATTGAAGTGGGTATAGACGGAACAATTACAGGACGGGACTGTACGTACAGTGTGACGATGATAGGACGGAAAGTTACAGTAAGACAATTACAGGACGGGACTGTACAGTGTGACGATTACAGGACGGACGGGACTGTACAATGTGACGATTACAGGACGGGACTGTACGTACAGTGTGACGATTACAGGACGGAACTATACAGTAAGACAATTACAGAACGGGGCTGTACAGTGTGACGATAACAGGACGGAACTATACAGTAAGACAATTACAGGACGGGACTGTACAGTGTGACGATTACAGGACGGGACTGTACAGTGTGACGATTACAGGACGGGACTGTA
>JAUMHH010040301.1:0-10025 GCA_032359455.1 Chlamys rubida
AAGTGTAACTCAATTAGAATACGGATACGTGTAACTCAATTAGAATACGGATAAGTGTAACTCAATTAGAATACGGATACGTGTAACTCAATTAGAATACGGATAAGTGTAACTCAATTAGAATACGGATACGTGTAACTCAATTAGAATACGGATAAGTGTAACTCAATTAGAATACGGATACGTGTAACTCAATTAGAATACGGATAAGTGTAACTCAATTAGAATACGGAGTCAACGGTTAAGCTACCAATTTCTCAACTGTTTTGACGCAGTAACATATTTGTGTACGTTGTATTTAAAAAATATCATAAATTTAGAAAAGTATGAATTTCCCATTGAAATAATGTATATATTTCACTCGTATGGAAAATATCTACTGGCCCCGTCAGACTGATATTGCAGTCGCGGATTGATACGGGGCAGGATATGAAAACCTATAAATACAGCCCACATCTAGCTATATTAACCTGCTTCTGCATATAAAAGCAAAGGTCAGCCAATCCTGTATTCATGAAACTGTTATCATGCTCAAGCATGGAATCTGTGATCAAACTTACTTTCTTGTTACACTCTCAAATCAAGTTATTTGGTAAAAAAAAGTCATGTTTTAATTTTTGAATTTCTATTAATTTTCCACCGGAACACGAAATTGGGCTGAGCACAGACTCTGAGTTTGAGCAGGAGGACGGTTTCAGGAATACGCGTTCGAAAGTGTGTTTTTTTCTCGCAAAAACAAAACGAGAGAAACTTTTTCCTTCGGTCATCATTATTTCTTATCCAAAGATGAATTTAGCTGTGTAAGGTGTTAACTGTATATAGGATTTTTTACGAAAGAAAGTTCGAAAGTGCTATCAAGAAAGAAGTAAGTTGTACTAACTTTTATTCAAATCGAAATGGACGAATCAGAAATGATGGTTGAAGACAATTATCGCATATTCCTCTGACTGTATTTCGTTTGCTTTCCCCATCTCTATATCAATATATAAACTTTGTGTTTAAAAGCGTTAGCGATATATTTATTGTTTCATGATTAGCCAACCACAGTTCGCGGTGGCCATATTTGATTTACAACTGTTTCAATAATAAACATATATTCGAGAGGACAATCAGAGAGAAATTTGTAACAAGATTGACTAAAACTGAACTGGAAGAATTGGGGAGGGGGGGGGGGGGGTCATTATTTGAGTCAAATATTTCTTTTGCCAATATCTATATAATATCAAAAGATAGACTTTGTGACTTTAGGCGTTAATAAATCAATATAGCCGTTTTATGATTAACCTATCGGAACGCAAGGCGGCCATCTTGGATTTCAATTGCTACGATAATTAACATAAGTTCGAAAGGTTCACCAGGGAGAAGTTTGAATGCAATTAGTCCGACAGAACAGAGAAGATGAGGGTTTGAACGTTTCTAATTGACGAATTTCTCTTTTACGTACAAAGAATGACTTCTCTTGCACATGGCCCCCTGTTTCCTATTTCACGTCCTTTGGAAAGGCTGACCGAAAATAATAACTACAGGCATGATGAATACTCAAATATCAAAATAATTTAAACAATATCTTTGATGCCTTGTAAAACACATACAGCAGAGCAACCATTTTACAATAATTTTGTTGTCAATTCACTATTACTGAAGCAAAATCAAAAGTAACAGCCAGTAATACCTCATTTGTCAAAATAAAAAAGGAAGATTTTTAAGTTAACAGTTTTAACGTAGAGAACTATAGATGTAGGTTGGGTTCAAAGCGCTATGTTTCTTTTTCTCTATCTCTCTATCATTTGTCCTTTTATTGTGGCGGAACATCGACAAATCTTCCAACAAACAATGTTGTATCCGACCTTTTGTCTCTGATAACAAACATAAAGGGGTGATCGGCCCTGAACTGTAATGGCGGTCTTGGCAGTGATTTTTGCATCATGACAACGGCAGTAGCAGCAGCTGCCTCTGTTCCTTCCTCGTTGACATCTACAAAGGCCTGATGAAAGATGGCCGACACATACGTCATCCTGCATTCGTCTATACCAGACAGGTCGGCGTTTTCGTTGAACAGATCGGTCATTCCCATTTGTTGAAATAGTGCTGAAAGCTCAAAACCAGATTTAAGTTTGAATTTTGGAAGAAACACTTCCACTTTTACTGGTGGCATGTCTTTCATCAGTCTTTGAAATTTTGATGGAGTTAACTTCTCTTCAAGGGTAGACAATCCATCTTTATCATTTGGTAAAAGGATGACCATTGATAAGCTGTTCCCTTTGTAGGGCAATTCCAAAACTGCACACTTTAATTCATCATCGTGTTTAATAGGGAACTTAGTAGCTTTTTGAAACATCATTTTCACAGACTTTTGTTGTCCTTTGAGGGTATGAAAGGTCATATCTCTGGTAACGTTGTCGTCAAATTTTGTCTCCCAGTCCCCTTTAAAGTAGATAGCATTTACCAATACCATCATGGTCAATGGATTCAAAGATCCCTGAGGGAGGAGGTCTTTTATTTTCTCTGCTGTCTGCTGGCTAACCCATTCGTTGATTTCTTTCCTTGCAGATTCATATTGCGCGTAGTCCATGGATTTTGTGTCGGCTTGATAGTGTTTTGCACTATATGATATATGATGTGGGGCTTCTTACGTCCGTGATCTAAATCACAATAATATCAAATATGTAATATGGCATCCAAACAAAATAATCAAATGATGTTTATATGTTAACAGAATATGATTACGACAAACATGCTGTAAAATATCTGTATGCTTATCAGTTACTTACCTAACGTGTTCTTCCGTGATAGGCGTGGCCTTGTTTTGTTTACGTTACATATATACCTGGTCTGCTTTCGTTTATCCGGTTAAAGCGATCTATGTGACTTAGATGTAATCTGTAATACTGCGGATCCTAACTGGATCGACCTCAAAGGCAGCGCTTTAAATGCATAAAAGTGTGGAGTTTTCTGTTAAATACATGGGATGATTTATACATAGGTTGATTTATTTATTTTGCCAGTATAGTAAATCTTATAGCATTGCCTATAATATATCGGTATGGACATTGTTTCAGACAGAAATACTGAACCCACTCAACCTATCTGTGCCGACTTTCCCAGAGGTCTACCTCGGTTCAGATCTGTGAATATCTTTCATTTATACATTTTGTACTAGTTGAAACGGTTGGACCGCCTAAACGAAAGCGACCCCTTAATAGCCATACAAATTATCGGAATGGAGTTAATGAAATGAACGAACCGAACTATATCATGTTTTTTACGGATGCGTACAGTTGCACTTAGATATAGACTTATTAACATACATCACAACAAAAATATATACCAACACGTTTCCTGTTATGTCAGGTAATATATATCTTGAGATAATTAATTGATGTAAGTATTCTTATTCAGTATATGAAGGAAATACTATGGAACACGATATGCTGGATATTGATATACGATGTATGTAACTTTCTTTATCCTGTGTTACACGGAAACGTTTCCGTATTCACACAGGAAAAAGATAGTAACATACATCTTATCTCAATATCCAGTATATCGTGTTCCATAGTATTTCCTTCATTTACTGAATTATCATAAGTTGACATAGTTACATCAAGTATTTTTTCTCAAGATATATAACTTGACATAACAGGAAACTTGTTGCTATCTCGAAATCATTTTTGTTGGGATGTATATGAATAAGTCTATATCTAAAGGCAACTATATGCTTCCGTATTTTTACCATGAAGGGTGGTTCTGGTTAGAATGACAAAAGAAGCCGAACGTTCTCAGAAACAGCCTGTCTTTACGTATATATATATATTATATTGATTTCAACCTTAACATAGAAGCCGTTTTTTAACAAGACAGAATGGTATGTGAGAAGAACTAGTATGTTTTGTGTTGATACACAGTTATTAGCGGTATCAAACATCTTGGTGGTGGTGTCGTGATGAAGCTGCATTTATTTCAGTCCTGCAAAAGTACAAGTTTTTGACAGTGGATAGCCTACACTTGCCTTTCACCAATTAAATGCGGCCGGGGTTATGATTCCCCGATCGGACAGGCAAGTATTGTCAGCTTGATGTGTTGTTTTGCGTTCCGGTGTAGGTTGTCTTTTAAAAAAATGTAATAAACAGAATATATAACAGTATCTTCAGTAATACCAAATATCTTTCACTCGTGTGACTAATATTTTGATAGCTTGATAGCAAAATATTAGCCACGCTCGTGAAATTTATTTGGAATTACTGAAGACACTGTTAGATATCCTCTATATATTAAATTTAATACAAATCAATTATTGAAAAAAAAATTATGTGACATATATACATTATTATATTCAAAGGGAAAATCATGTTTTACGAAAAATAAACTGGTCCCGTGGGACCGATATGGATACAGGGTAGGATATGAAAACCTCTAAATACCAGCCCACATCTAGCTATATCAACCTGCTTCTGAATATGAAAGCGAAGTTTTCACTTCCAATCTTATGTTCATGAAACTGTTCTCATGCTCAAGCATGGATTCTGTGCTCAAACTAACTTTCCTTTTACACTCTCAAATCAAGTTATTTGGTAAAAAAGTGATGATTAAACATTGAAAATGGGGTAAGTTTTGAAATCTCTCAATCATTCTTCTAAATCATTAACAAACTTTGAATTTCTATTATTCTTCCACCGGAACACGAAATTGGGCTGAGCACAGAATCTGAGTTTGAGCAGGAGGACGGTTTCTTGAATACGCGTTCGAAAGTGTGTTTTTTTGGCAAAATAAAACGAAATATAAAGTACTCTTTTGCCCATCGTTATATCTTATTCTAAGATGAAGTTAGATGTTAGGTTGTTAACTGTATATAGGATGTTTTATGATAAACCTATTAACTGTATATAGGATGTTTTATGATAAACCTATCAACTGTATATAGGATGTTTTATAATAAACCTATCAACTGTATATAGGATGTTTTATAATAAACCTATCACTGTATATAGGATGTTTTATAATAAACCTATTAACTGTATATAGGATGTTTTATAATAAACCTATTAACTTTATATAGGATGTGTTATGATAAACCTATTAACTGTATATAGGATGTGTTATGATAAACCTATTAACTGTATATAGGATATTTTATGATAAACCTATTAACTCCATATAGGATGTTTTATGATAAACCTATTAACCCCATATAGGATGTTTTATGATAAACCTATTAACTCCATATAGGATGTTTTATGATAAACCTATTAACTCCATATAGGATGTTTTATGATAAACCTATTAACTGTATATAGGATGTTTTATGATAAACCTATCAGACCTTGCAACAGCAATATATTTCTCTGTTGAAATTTTCGATAATAAATGTAAAAAATAAAGTTGTACTAAGTAGGATTCAAATTAAAATGGAAGAATCGAAGATGATTGTTGAAATTAATTAGCACACCTTAAACTTTGCCGCCCTTGTGAAAATCGGAAGTTGAACTTTATCTCAAAATAATATTTGAGAAACTTATTCCTTTGCTCATCTGAAGTTAAAGTTGTTTTATGAGTAACCAATCAGAGCTTTCGGTGGCCATTGTGCATTTTAATCGCTTATAATTAACATAAAATCGTAAGGGCTGCCAGCGGAAAGGTTGTACCAAGTTTGAGTCAGAATTGGATAAGATAGAAGACAAATATAACATAATCAACTTCAATCTCTTACAAAACCGGAATTTGACATTTCTCTGAGTGAATGAAAAAAGTGATTTTTTTTTCTTTTCTTTTTCCCATCTCTATATCAATTAAGGCGTCAACTATAAATAGTTGTCTCATGATTAGCAAATCGCCTTGGCAATTTTTAATTTTCGACTGTTTCAATAATTAACATATATTCGAAAGGAAAATCAGTGTCTTTTCTTGTGATGGAACATAAACAAATCTTCAAACAAACAAAGCTGTATCCGACCTTTCGTCTCTTATAACAAACATAAATGGGTGATCGGTCCTGAACTGTAATGGCGGTGCTGGAAGGCATCGGAACTTCATGACAACGGCAGTGGCAACAGCTGCCCCTGTTCCTTCCTCGTTGACATAAAGTTGGTAAAGAATGCTAGGTTAGAATATGTTTTCTCCCGTTACCCTTCACAGGTGTGTGTCCCGTTACCCTTCACAGGTGTGTGTTCCGTTACCCTTCACAGGTGTGTCTCCCGTTACCCTTCAAGGCGTGTGTCCCGTTACCCTTCCAGGCGTGTCTCTCGTTATTGCAGGGAAAGATCAGCGTGTCACCCCCAAGGGGGAGATAGCCTCGTGCCGATTAGCACGTGTTCAACTCTGACGTCATTAAAATATGTCACAGGTACTTATGACTTCATCAAAAGCGAATGACGATATCCATACCCCACTTGTTTTTGTTGACAAAGATGGCAGACTAATGTCGGTGGAGTTGTGACTGAAATAATAGGATGGGAGAAAACTAATCATTCCCTAACTTGAGGGTGTAACAGAGAAATTTCCAACCCTCCATAATAGATTCGGACCGAATGTATTTCCAGTATATATACGGCGTTAGTCCCTTTAATAGTCCATATAATTTGCTACCAACCCGGCCATTTTCTGAGTCACACAGCTGCCTGCAATGACACTCGCTATTTTATCATCCAGATAATTACAATAACTGACTCTCTGTCCCCTTTTCTCATTATTTCTCTCCCCTCTTTCATCATTATTCACCTGTATCCGAACATGTTTTCATTGATTAATTGCGAAATCGACCCGTTTTTGTTTTGTTATGGTTTTCGTATTATTTTACGTCTAAACATCGATACACGACATGGTGCACCATCAATTCAATAATGAATGGTGAAGAAATCCGCAAACAGTCATATTAGGAAAGATAATTATTGGAATGACAATACCCAATTAGGAAAGCAATTTTGACAGTATTGTTAGTATACATAGGGCTCATACCGTGACATTATCAGTATATAATCATACTGTGAGGAATCTATTACTGCAATCAATTGAAATAGAACAACCAGTATCACTTTATCTGTTGAAATAAAAAGGGTAATTTTTTAGTTACCAGTTAAAACCCAAAGAACTACAGTTGAATAGGGTGTATAAAAAGCCCTTGGCTTCTTTTCTTTTCAATAGCTTGATTTCCTATAATTCATCCTTTTCTTGTGACGAAACAACATCGACGAATCTTCCAATAAACAGAATTGTATCCGACCTATTGTCTCTGATAACAAAAATAAAGGGGTGATCGGCCTTGAACTGATCTGGAGGTGACAATATTACGACGGCAGGGATAGTAACAGCAGCTGCCACTGTTCCTTCCTCGTTGACATCTACAAAGGCCTGATGAAAGATGCTAGACACATACGTCATCCTGGAATCGTCTATACCAGACAGGTCGGCTTTTAATCCATCGAAAAGATCGGTCATTCCCATTTGTTTAAATAGTGCTGAAAGCTCAAATCCAGATTTAAGTTTAAATTTGGGAAGAAGCACTTCAACTTTTGCAGGTGACATGTCTCTCATCAGTCTTTGAAGTTTGGTTGGAGTTAAATTTTTTTCGAGGGCAGATAATCCATCTTTGTCATCTGGTAAAATGATGACCATTGATAAACTTTTCCCTTTATAGGGCAATTCCAAAACTGCACACTTTAATTCGTCATCATGTTTTACAGGTAACTTTCTTTCTTTTTTAAACATCATTTTCACAGTCTTTTGTTGTCCTTTGATGGTATGAAAGGTCCTATCTATGGTACCTTTGTCGTCAAATTTTGTCTCCCAGTCCCCTTTGAAGTAGATCGCATTTACTAACACCATCATGGTCAATGGATTCAAAGATTCCTGAGGTAGGAGGTCTTTTATTTTCTCTGCTGTTTGCTGGCTAACCCATTCGTTGATTTCTTTCCTTGCAGTTTCAAAATTATCATAGTCCGTGGACTTTATATCGGTTCGGTAGTGTTTTGCACAAAGTTCAGTGAAAGACGGTACAATTTCTGCCTTGCTGTGGGGATACAATCTGTTTGCAATCTGAAGTGTGACGTATTCGTTTTTGGCCATAA
Organism: Chlamys rubida; assembly: GCA_032359455.1. Classification (NCBI taxonomy): domain Eukaryota; kingdom Metazoa; phylum Mollusca; class Bivalvia; order Pectinida; family Pectinidae; genus Chlamys; species Chlamys rubida. Next base: position 8,061 of record JAUMHH010040301.1, read on the forward strand.
CCACCTTCAGGTAGTCTTCATAGGCTTCGTGCACTCGCTGACCTAAAGATTGAATACTAAGAGGTGAAACCATTTGGGCTGCTGTCTGCTCTCTGGCACCAAGATACACCATGGACATGGCCGCAGAGATGGAGAAAGGTGAGTAAAACAGATTTCCATCAGTGGACATTTTAGTTAAACGCTTGTAAATCTCCAAGGTGAATTCCGTGTTTGAGGTCTGAAAATCTGTATGAAGTTTATCATCTCTAAATATTTTGCTGCTGCTTTCTGGGAGAAGTGGAGCCGTCATGAGAAGCAGCCACACCACGTTTTCTTTCATATTCCTGCTAGAACCAGAAGAATAATCATATAAGCATACAATTTAAAAAACAAAACAAGCAACTCTTCTAAATTTTCGTTTGGATACTGTATAAAGCATGTCCCATCAGGACATTGCTTATACTGTTTATTGTTATATAATCTTTCACATATCCCTGTTATAAATATGTCAGTGAGAATAAAATTAACATAACTAGTAATGGTGGACTAACCGCTATATATCAGTGTTAAAACTCTCACAATTAACTTCTCACACAAATCTTCAAGAATACTAGTATACACTGAATAATAGCATTTTAGGCGTTGATATAATATATTTTGTGCAATAATTGTCGATGAAAAGTTCAACACATTTAATCGGACCTTATTATCTTTCAAAAATGTCTGATTCATTCATTTTAATGAGCTTATTGCATTTCATTCCAGAACGATGCAGGCTAAATAACATTGTTATTTGTCGGAAGAAGCAAAAATAAAATATAACAATCTGAACCTCTGTGCCATTAAAAGTGGGTTAATGTCATGAATTTAATCAACATTTATATCACTTTTTGCAATGTTCTAGCAATCTACATGACAAGTTTCATTACTCCTGGATTGGTGGTCATTCAGAAGGTGAACATGAGACAAGATGACAGTGCATAGACAGACGGACGAATAAGGTCGCCGTTGTCTTTGACCAGATTTATGGACCGTCAAAGTAGCAGATATTCAAATAATTGATGATATCTTCGTTTCAGTTAAAAATATCTACAATTCAATGTTAGATACCATCATTTCAATTTAATCTATATTCAATTGAATTAAGTAGGTAGAGTTACCATAAACGTTAATTGAATTGAACCTTTGCCTAATTGAATCAAAGATAGGTTAATGCAATTAAATTAATTCAATTGAAGGTAGGTTGATGATGATCTGAATTTAAATGTAGATATCATCAATTCATTTGAGACGTTGTAAATAAACATAATTTTAAATGACGGCATATGCCAATTCTTTTAATTTTAATTAATTTAAGATAACTAAAATTGAAATTTAATTTCTAAATGATATTTTGAATAACAATATATGTGAAAATGATTTCAAAAATCTTCAATTCAATTAAAGATATATACAAAGCAATGAAATGTATCTTCAATTATTTGCAATACCTATCTTCATTTCTTTGAACAAAATGTGTTTTTATTTTGAACATGTGTGCTTTAAGGGGGAGGGGTAAAAATATGTCGAACCCGATTCAAGGAACCATAAAGTAAGCATCAAACTTGTTTTGCTATGAACCAGGTCGACAACCCCATAACAAGATGATATAATTCTTCATCATTACTTCCCCGGCTGAAAAGTCAAGAAACGTTTTTTTAGTGCAGTAATAGGAATGAAGTTAACTTATTGTTCAAGTCCAGGTATATATATCCACGAGCCCACACACACTGCCCAATATCATCGAACCCTTGTGCATAAAAAGAACCCTGAAATAAAATCGATCATCAAGTGTATTTAGAAGATGCATCAGTGATCCACACAAAAACGCATAGAACTTGTGTGTTATCAATGAAACTACAAAAATGTACTTAAAGCGACTAACGACGTATATATACTGGAAATACATTCGGTCCGAATCTATTATGGTAATTAGGTAAATGTAAA
>JAUMHH010040312.1:0-10025 GCA_032359455.1 Chlamys rubida
CCTGAAATTTCATAATGAACTATTCCAACCTTTGAATTGGAAGACTTCAAATGTGTCTTCAGGGGTGAATGAGTTAACGTGATTATCAATCAATTACCAGACGAAGATCGAAATCGAGAACAGTGCTGTTAGGAGTTATGGTCACTTCCGTAGTGTTATCATCAACCTCACATTTTCTATAAACGTATTGGGCGATATTGGCTCACTAAATAAACTGATACGATCTAGATTCAGAATTGTTTATTTTTATAACGAACTTTTCACGTTATAGACAAACTTATTCTTTATATAGTAAACACATACACCAGTAAACAATTTAACCCCTCCACCACTGTAAACCATAATGGACTCAGCAATACCAATACATGTAAGAGTCTACTAAAGTTACATAGGGGTGAAAGGGTTAAACAATTAATCAAAATGAGAAATGATAAGTGAAGTGAACAGGTCTTTCTCAGCCCTCTCTCTTAACATTGCTGTTCGTCTTTTTTCACTCCCTACAACTGTATGTTAAAAAGGGCATAGAAAACATTCCTCTAATATTTCTATATAATAGGGATCTCGATGTTCTTTCTATCGTACTTTATATAATTGTTGGTTAGGATGGTCATAAGGCTATCTAGCTTTTAATCGAACACCAAATCCTCGATTCACAAAATTTTACTTGGCATTTTTGTCGAAAATGTTCCTGCTATTGCAAATTACTTGCAGACTTATATTGGGATTTTATCTCCATTAATCGCATGATTACCAACAGATTCTGTCTCCGTTTATCCCCGGATTATCTACAGACTTACATTCGGATTCTGTCTCCGTTTATCCCCGGATTACCTACAGACTTACATTCGGATTCCGTCTCAGTTTATCCCCGGATTATCTACAGACTTACATTAGGATTCTGTCTCAGTTTATCCCCGGATTATCTACAGACTTACATTAGGATTCTGTCTCCGGTCTTGCACCAATTTATCCACTGTCCGGACGAAGTAGTCAATCATCTTCCCGGAAAAAAATCCAAGTTGAAGCCAACCAAACAGGTGCTCTAACGGCGGGAAGATTTCTAACAACAAAATACAACGGGGTTTTACATAATGTATATAAAGACTGAGGTAAAAACAAAAGAGCAACCATACCTTATTTGTTTGTCTGTTTGTCTGTCTCTCTGTTTTTTCTCCTTGTCTCTCTATTTGTCTACTTGTGTTTTTGTTTGTTTTGTTTATTTGTGTCTTTGTTCCTGTATCCTGGTTACTCCGGGGTTTTACGTCCTGGCAACATGACGGCTATAGCCACGGAAACGAATCAGACCTTACATTCAGTCTGTAAAATTGTCATTTGATATCAACTTTTCACGTGTAATAAGTCGACAATTTTCTACCATTCGTTTGTTGTTTTCTTCTTAATAAGTCAATCAATTTATATTTTACTTTTGTTAAAGCAATTATTTACAAAAATAAAATTCGTTTCAATGATATATTGACACTGGTACAACACAAAGCATGTACTTAGGATCTAAACAGATGGTCAGTTGAGGGAAATACCCAATTGGGAGATTTTGTTTTCCTGTGAGGCTTTTTGTCATTTCGGACAAAGTGAAACATCACTCCGGACTGAAAGACAGACAGACAGACAGACAGACATACTGACGGACGGAGTGCAAACTTTTACTCCCTCTGGGGGTACATGTGTGGGAGGGGTGTAAAGTTTTCGCTACAACTGCTAGTCAGTTAGTAACCTGCATACAATGTATATCGATTTTATAACCAATCCCCCTTTTTTACAACCCTTTAATCAGCGTCATTCAATATAATGTCACCCCTTCTATACCCCCAAAATGTCTACCTAGTACCAAGTGCTGATAATATAACTAGGTGCTCATATACGTTACAGTGTTTACGTAATTCTGATAATTCAACTTACTGCTGAGAACCAGCGTAAAAATAAAACTCTTCCTAGGAACAAACAGTCCTTTAGCATTCGTCACCAATGGCTCGTCCGGGTTGGTCTGCGAGTCGACATCGAGGCTAAATGCGGTGGAGGCTATTGCATCCATAGAGAAGGCTCCAAAGTATCTAAATCAAAATTGTACATTTCATAAAAGTATTCATCTCAATGACGTACATTGTATTAGAAGGAAAATCATTTAAACAACATGCAAATCTCGATGGTACACGTGTACGTCTGAAATCAGCCACAGGGACCTGATAATTTGTTACAGCCTTATTTGGACCTAAGCTGAGGTGTTCAGAGTAATTCAAAACATGTAAACTTACTCTAAACACATTAATTTAGGTATATACAAATATAGTTGTAACAAATTCACAGGTGAATGTCAACCTCTAGTGATTTCACATTATGAAACGGCACCGGATATAGCGTGACGACATTGACGTTGACATGCGCATTTGCGATTTGCCAATCAATGTTGGAGTATTGCAGTTTGACTCAAAATGCGAAATGATCCCTTCAAGCTGCTGCTTGAATTCGGTCTCATTTATTAAAGAGCTTGCTTTTCCGAAATCGTCCAACGGAAAAATCGAATAACTCCGAAATTTCGGAGTTTTATTAACGCAAATATAATTGTGTTCCTACCAAAAAGTTAAACTATAATACTACAATTATCACTGTTCAATAAGTATTCAATAAAATTCATATGTTGTCATGCATTTTAGAGAATTCTATCTATTCGATATCTGAATGTTAGAAAACAGGAAAATAAATGAAGCATAACAACAACAGGAATCGAACTCGGGAGTTTCACATTGAAAGCCTGTGCTCTTTGACTAAAGGCATTTAGGAATTCTAGCTGCATAGTATCGAAATAAGTTACAAATGGCCCGCAAATTGTTATAAATAATTTCAAAAAGAATTACCAATTGTAGTATCTTTAAACTTCAAATAAAGGTTCTAAAATGTTGTGTCAATTTCTATCGTACACTTTTGGATCAGTGGGCAACCAAATTTCATAAGAATCAAACTACACATATACCTATTACCATCAACACAATCAATACTCGCCGGAAATATAATCAACTCAAGCAATACTCGCCGGAAATATAATCAACTCAAGCAACACTCGCCGGAAATATAATCAACTCAATCAATACTCGCCGGAAATATAATCAACTCAATCAATACTCGCCGGAAATATAATCATCTGAGTTGATACTCGCCGGAAATATAATCAACTCAAGCAATACTCGCCGGAAATATAATCAACTCAATAAATACTCGCCGGAAATATAATCATCTGAGTTGGTACTCGCCGGAAATATAATCAACTGAGTCAAAAGTCGCCGGAAATATAAAGAATCTACTACAAATCGAAACATTTCGGTCAAGTGTGATTCCGATGCTTTCCAGAATCGATATTGCGACTGGTGACGACCCACCCATGCCAAATTCAACCCGAAGTAATGAACCCCGTGGTCGATATTCTATATATATACCTACTCTTTCGGGCTGATGACTTTCCCAGTACGTGTTGCTTCCTGTAGGTTCGCAGCAAGTGTTTTGGCGCAGCGGTTGATATCTCCATTCATCTGGGTAAATAAACAAAGAATGTAATATTCTGTTTCTCATTACAGGGTATGTTCTCTAGATATGTTTTGTTGCATCATATATGACAAAATTGTCATTTCAAGAATCGCTTGGCCACGAGAAAAAGCAAATTCGGATAGACAGCATGTCGTTTTGGATACCATCGCTATCAAAAGTACAAGAATCTATTCCTGTTGAAAAAAATACTCACCAACTTCATCTTGCTTGTACTAAATGTGGGGCTTAAAATTGCCCGGATGCGTTTCCATGCTTTCCCTTCTGCGGCAAACACGTTCTTAGCCATGATCGGATGTCCGCTAATGCCTGTCTAGAATTAACAAATAGTAAAATGATTACCAAACAGAAAGAAATTTGGAAAGGTTACAAACCAATGATCAAAAGGAAATACCTCACTACGGAAGTCGACAAGAAATTAATAGACAACCACAGCAATCGGGAACCGTCGGCACTTTCCGTAAACGAAAACTTTCTCGTTTACGGAAAAAAACGACGGTTCCCGATTGACTACCACAAGCAAAATGAGAGACAACATGGCTTTAATAAGAATTTCATATCACATTTCATTCAGATATGTATTTAACTAAACAAAATTACAAACAAATGTTATAAGACCATTTTCCTATATATGTTGTTGGTGTCATTGTCCTTATCCAGTGGCTAATTTTAGATAGGTTTATCGTGTGAACTAACGTTGTTCGATGTGACGTCATAATATCTGTATGTGGCGTATAAGTATTTCCGGTAATGGGCAAAAATATCAATCTAGCGCTAACCAACTGTTAGCATACATGTATGAATAAATAAGCGGGTTCCATGTTTTCGTTTGCTTGTTTGTTTGTTGCTTATACAAAACGAAATTCAGTAAATACTCGTTATATTGCCACCATTTGCCCAGTTATTTTTGGCGTAATAAAGGAGTTTGGCGATAAATTTGGGAAAATGTATAAGGAATTCCAAGGGAAAACAAAATACGTAAAGGGGACATTGAAATATGCCGGCGTTAAACGAGGGACATTATATCGAGGTTTTACTGTATTAAATCTAGTCAAGTATGGCTGAAGTTTGACATTATAGCAATGTGATTTGACGCTCAAAATTTGATTGATATCCATAAATAGGTATATCTAAATATATATATATATAATAGCAGCTCATATATGTTTGTTCTGCGGTAACCTAGGATGCTAAGATATTCAGTGATCTACAAAAGTACGAGCCTAAGAGCTCTGAAGACAATAGAAACACTTACTCCTCTGTCCGTGAAGTGGGAAAAATCCTTCACAAAAACCTCCTTTAGGAAATCAGGGTCCTTGACCACTAAGTTCAGCTGTTGACCGCTCGCCCACCTATAAAATCAACATACCGGTAGTACTACAATTATCTCCCCTCGAATATATATTATCTCCCTTGAAATATTCTCAAAGAGAGTTCCAGTTCCAAAGATATTGCAATTATGTATTTTTCGGTCTGGGAAAAGAAATACTTTATCTGTAGTTGAATCGTCTGAATTAGATTAAAGAGTTTTAAACTAGAAAAAAAAAAAAATTGAGTAACGCCATGTATTTCTGTGCATATAATTAAATTTCTTAGGAGTCACACATTGTGCATTTGAAGTGTATATTTACCCAAATATGTCGCCGTATTGCTTTATCCAGTCCTCCTCTGATTCCAATATGCCCTAAACGCAACAAACACAAAGAAATGTAGTAAATTGATCGTCAAAGCTAGTACATAGGTTACAAACGTACAGGATTATAACCACCTATTTATATTCAAAGTGTGGCCTCTGCTGGTTTGGGGAAATAATAGACCTGCTGTGTCCCACTACATATCGTAAGAGGCGACTAATGTGGGGCACCCTGCAGAATCGGTGGACTTTCTTCTGTGTCTGTGTCATTGAAGATACCACAATTGATCTGCGTTTCCGATTTCAACATTTGGGATCTTTATATTTCCTCTCTCCTCTCGGGGTTAGGGTTATTACGACAACTGGTTCACCCGGTATCAGTATAATGCGACCGGTTGGGATACTGCGCATGGTGCCTTCGGTATGGTATTTCAGTGAGGTAGCACTCTAAAGTCGACATCAGATCCGCGCTATCGCAAATATGTCAATGCATCAACACACCCTGCCTCCAGCACCCATACACACGAGGAAGCATACACTACACGCATGAAGGCACGTCCTGAAATTACCTCAGCTGTTAATAGGACGTTAAACAAAATAAAGCAAAGGAAATATTCGAAATTAAGCGATTCCTGCCTTGGTGTATCGGGGTGTGAATAAATGTATGTATGGATGGTGATGATGACCTGACGTCTAAGTGTATCTGTATAAGTTCGAAATAACTATATCCATTAAATTTGTTATGGTGCGGAGCCTCATGAAATAATAAACAAGGCAAGGTATTGCAAGGCAATCCATAGTCACCCGCCGGTATGATTTCTATATCTAACAAACAGTGCACTTATTTTAGACAGCATAGGTTACAGTCAGGTCATAGTGACCTACTTCTAGCACTCCGCCATCCTAAGATGTCATTGAACACCAAATCTGGTTACTCCAGGTGCAATAGTATAGAAGATATATAGAAATATGCCCCGGACAAACATTTTCAAAAGTAAAGGTCAGAGCTGAAGTCATAGGTCACAGTGACCTAATTCTTGCACTATGCACTCCGTCATACATCCTACGTCCTTGTACATTAAATCTGGTTACTCCATGTGAAATAATATAGAAGATATATCCAGGACAAATTTCTCGGAAGGACGGACGGACGGATGGACGGATGGACGGATGGACGGATGGACGGAGTGCAAACCTATAGATCCCCCCTACCCCCGGGGACCGGTGGAGGACTAATAACTAGAACTGTAAGCCGAATGCTAACTTATATCCCCGCTCCTATATAAACCAGAATTGTATGCTAAATGCTAACTAAGGAAAAGCATTGCAAAGCAATCCATAGTCTCCCACAAGTGATGATTTGTTTATTGACTGAGCTGTACACTTATTTAAGTATATAGGTCACTGACATACTTCCTGTACTCCATACCCATGCCAAAAAACGTTTGTATACCAAATCTTGTTAGCCCAGATGAACCTGTTTTGCTAAAATCGTCCTGGTAGTTAAGGAAGAGTTGTAGGACAAAGATTTTTAACAAAAGGCCATAACTCCTTAAAAATGAAATGAAAAAATACTACCCTGATGCACGACTTCAGGGGGTAATAACCATGAATTACCATATCTGTTGATAAGTGAGGGGTTACATCCTTGTTCTGGTTATCCCCGAGCCTAGGACACACAAAAAGATACACCTACGGATGGAGGTCAACATATAGGTCGTTTGTACCTACGTGATTAAGAAAGTTATGTATACACTCAAGGATGGTATAGTCAAAGTTTAGTGCGTTATACTCACATTCCGAATTATATGAGGAGCACACCCAAGGATGGGGAATCCCCGGGGTCCCGGGACTCCCTCCTTTCTCATTCGACGCACCCACCAACTATTGTATCTGATGGTACAGAGAAAAACATTAAGTCAGACTTATACTTAGACTTATACAATCAAAGTCTGTAAATTTGTATTTTTTTTAGTTCATTTTTCAATTAAATTATGTTTGTTCACCGCCTTTCTTTTCTTATATTTTGAAATCACTGGATGCCTTTATAACTGTTCAAATGTTCATTATGTCCATCGAAAAAAATCTCGTTTGGTTACTTTATCACACAACTATCAACCGCTTTAGCACTCCGTTGCCCGTTTGTCTATGTAACACAATCTTAATGAATTCTTAGTGCCTAGCCCTTTTCCGGGCTAGCTAAAGGTGTATTCAAAACAAAGTACGAAAACAAGTGGTACCAAGAACTGTGAAATGATTTAGGAAAAACTTATGGAAATAAGTTGCGTACGTACCGTACCTTTAAATATGTTCTTACTCCAGAATCATATATATGTACTGTTGTGAATTTTAAGCATAGTCAAACGTTAGCCAAGTTCTGTTGCTGAGACTGGCCGGTATTCCCGCCCTCTTTAGCGTTACACGAGAGGAAATGTATTTTATGTCAGTCAGGATCGGTAGAAGACGAGCGCCATTTTTTAAGTTTGCGAGTTTTTATTCTGATATTAGGTGAGTTTTATTTAGTCACGCAAGTAAGTATAGTCCAATTCTTTAGAATTAAACGCCTATACAGACAAATGATGATCTTCAACCCATTTTAGCTTCTTTACTATATTTGTCGTGTCACAGAAGATCTTGTTTTACCCATGTTTAACAGAACTGTGTACTATAGTGTGTCTCATACGTCAAACTGGCTGGATATAAATATATTTAATGCAATTCGTGAAGTATACCTTACGTAATACTGACATGTGACACGCTAATAAAATATATTTTATTGTAATTGTTTTAACAGAAGATTTTCTCGATAACGCAACATGTATGAGACTAAATACCAGAATAATAGGATATATAATATTACCATGCTTTATTGAATTTATCTCTTAAAAATTGAAAACCTGTTCTGTTGAATTCAACTTTTGACGGTCAATGTACGTAGCCTGTCAGAGGACATTGACGTGGTAAGATTTGGACAGACAACAGCGTGCTTAAAAACGTATTCATATCATCTTTCATCAACAAAAAAACTTATATGCTTTATAGATTTTTTTCTGGAATTCTTGGTGTGTTACCCTCCACGCATTAGATGATAGTAACATGTAATAAAACCGTTCAGGTTAATTCCGCTATAATCTGGTCGACTCTAGTCTTTAGTATGTCCCTGTCGAAGCGCTGAAGCTTGGATGCCTAATAGGTGGGATACTCACATGTAGATGAGTGTCAGAGTGCCGCACCCCAGGGCCACGGTGATGCCCCATCCTCCCAGGAAACTCGTCTCATCCATGGTACCACAGATGAAGAACCTGTACCCCAGCTAACAAGGGACACCAACAACCGATAGTGTACTGTGTGCTTTCCTTTACACGGTCGTACCGATGCGTCCGATAGTGTGGAAAGACTGGCACAGCTACAGACCAATTACGACAATATAAGAACCATATGTTAATTCGAATGTCTTTCTGTATGCTTTATCATACAGTGAGGACAGTTAAATTTTATGCTCGATCATACCTATGTACGGTGTCTCTTTAGAACTAAGGTCAAAGTTACAGCACCGTATAAAAGTAGGTAATGACGCAGCAACACTACATGAAGCGCCTGCGCATGTCGAGATAATAAACCCGTGAGACTGATTAATGTTACGAGATCGGTTATTTCCTGAAAATGTCGACGTCAATGATACATACATTACAAGTATTTATATATTATGGTACAATTATACAATTGTTGACGGAGGAGCAATGATACATACATTACAAGTATTTATATATTATTGATACATACATTACAAGTATTTATATATTATTGATACATACATTACAAGTATTTATATATTATGGTACAATTCACAATTGTTGACGGAGGAGCACTTGGAATGTTTCAAACAGGGTCTATTGTTTCTCTCTAATTGAAAATGCAAACCTAGTTAATCACAGTAAAATAAACGTTTAAAACTATTTAATATGATCTAGTTATATACAAAACTTAACTATTCAAAATATACCTTAAAACCAGCACGCGTTGTCTACGTCATCTCACTTACGCTTGGTGTATTGTAACTTGACATTGACAGGTGTTTAGACACTCGCCAACATGCTCGCGGTACATACAACCTGTACTATAGGGCATTATTCTGTTGGTGTTTAAAGTCACGAGCTACTAGGTAAATAGATAACGTAAATTTATGTCGGGACACGGGTACTCGCATACATATACAAGTAGCTAGGTAGATGTTTTGTCATGTAAATCTTATTGACCTCAAATAAACCGTAACGCAAGGCCCTATCAATGCAAGTACATATTTGATAACGAATTTACAATATGGTCCAACCGTTTTGATCGCGATAAACGGAGGAAGTTTTTCGGAAATAACTTGCACTACAGTATTTTTGTAAGTATGTTAATTGTAAAATTACATACCTGTATTTGCTATATTGATTACGTATATCATTCATCGATTGATTATAAGCATTGGTTATTAATCAAATCAACAACTGTTAGTGCTATGTCCAACAGCATTTCATACCAAATTTACGAACCCGCATAACTCGAATACTCGGATAACTCGAAGTTTCCCCACGACCCCGACGACTTCTAGATAACGAGGTTCGACTGTATCTCAAAGCATCTTAAAGATGGAAGGCTGCAGATGTATTTTGCTATGTAATGCATGAGCGCATAAAGTATTTCAAATGAAATGTCACTTTAATGGGGTTGGATTAGAATAATACCTTATATAGTACTGATTAAAGGGACTATTGCCGTATATTTACAGTCTGTGGTGAACTGATAGTAAAACCCATGCATTTCTCCCAATACCCAACTGAACTCTATCCTTCAA